>JASVEL010013103.1:0-11308 GCA_032618575.1 Nicotiana noctiflora
GAGTAGGCCTTACCTCCCAGCCTAGCCGGAGTCCATCCCGTATTTCATGTCTCCATGCTCCAGAGATACCATGATGACCTGTCGTATGTGTTAGATTTCACTTCTGTTCAGCTTGACAAGGATCTGTCTTATGTTGAGGAGCCAGTAGCCATTCTAGACAGGCAGGTCAGAAAGCTAAGGTCAAAGAACATCGCTTCGGTAAAGGTTCGGTGGCGGGGCCAGCCGGTCGAGGAGGCGACTTGGGAGACCGAGCAGGATATGCGCAGCCAGTACCCTCATCTTTTCACTACTCCAGGTATGTTTTCTATACTCGTTCGAGGACGAACGAATCTTTAAGTGTGGGAAGATGTAACGACCCGACCGGTCGTTTTAGAAAATTACGCCCCAATCCCTAATTTAACTGTTCCCCTAAGTTCATTTCTTCTATTGTGGTTTGCCGGGAGAGTCGGTTCTGAAATTTGGAGCATTTTGGGACACTTAGTCCCTAAATGAGAGCTTTAAAGCTAGAAAATGGTCCGTAGCCTGAACAGTGTTAAGACGATCTCGGAACGGAAATCCGATGGTTCCATTAGCTCCGTTAGGTGATTTCGGGGTTGGGAGCGCATTCGGAATGTATTTTGGAGGTCCGTAGCTCAATTAGGCTTGAAATGTCGAAGGTTGAAATTTTGGCGAATCCGAACGATAGGTGAGATTTTGATCCGGGGGTCGAAATGGAATTCCAACAAATTCTGTAGCTTCGTTATGTGATTTTGGGTATGTCCGCAAATTTTCAGGTCATTCGGACATCGTTTGATCGGGTTTTGGATCGAATGTTAATTTTGAAAGTTTTGAAGAAACTTAGGCTTGAATCCGTGAGTAAATGGAGATTTTGACGTTTAGTATGGTGTTTTTATGATTGGAACAAGTCCGTATCATGTTTTGGAGTACGTTGGTGGTTTTCGTTGGGGTCCCGGGGGCCTCCCGAGGGTCGGACCATCAACCGGGCATTTGGACTTGGCAAAAATCTGCAGAAAAACTGCAGATTCTGCCAGGCCATTAAGCCTTCGCGTTCGCGTGGCAAGGGCCGCGTTCGCGAAGGTCAAGCTAATCAGTGCATCCCGTTCGCGAGGAGTTGAGCCGCGTTCGCGTAGGCCAGGGATCGTGTGCATCGCGTTCGCGTTCCAGAGGTCGCGTTCGCGTAGGTGTGTGAGGGTAAGGTTTCGCATTCGCGGGAGGAGTATCGCGAACGCGTAGAAGGAATTTAGGCGGCTGGGAGTTGAGCCTCGCGAACGCGTGGTTGGCGTCGCATTAGCGAAGGGTAGCTGGAAGTTGGGCATCGCGAACGCGTGGAAGGCGTCGCGTTCGCGAAGGGTAAAAGAGAGCTGTTCATCGCGAACGCGTGGGAGCTCACGCGAACGCGTAGAACAAAGTGTTCTGGCAGTGAATAAAATCCAGAAACAGAAGGCTTATGGGTTTACACCCCCAAAACATAATGTTGAGCCCTAGAGAGAAGAAAACTCGAGGAAATCACTGAGGAGTCATCGGGTATTCGTCGGAGGTAAGATTCTTGACTCAAAAACATCATTTTATGGTTGAATTAACATCAATCTTCATGAAATTGGGTTGAAATCTTGAAGAAATGTGGCCTAAATATTGAAACGGGATTTTTGGATTTGGAAGGCCATTTGAACTCCGATTTCAATAAATTTTATATGCCTAGACTAGTATTGAGATAAGGAACCCGAATATATAATTTTCGTGATTTTTCGGAAAGCGTACCGAAAGTCGGGTTTTTGCAACTTGTGGGTTTTGGTGTATTTTGAGTTATTTTGATTGGGTAATGCCCAATTGGCCTATTTTGATGTGATTCTATTGATTTTTATCAGATTCTACACTTGTGGAGGCCGACATTCGCGGCAAGAGAGTTGTTTGATAGCAGTTTTGTACCGGAGTCGAGGTAAGTGGCTTGTCTAACTTCGTGTGGGGGATTTTCACCCCTAGGATATTATTTTGATACTTTAAATGCCTTGTACGCGAGGTGACGGGCGTGTACATGCGCTGGTTGTTGAACACATACTTTACTCAAAATGTTCAATGAGTGATATTCCTGTTTTTAGCTGTTAAATTCGATATTTCTACTCTGTAATAGTTAGAAAAGCATGATTAGATAGTATCTAACTGTTTAGTTGCTTAATTGACTTACTTGAGTTTTCTTGGTAATCGTTGGCGATGTTCATCGGCGAAGTTATCGTTAAGCACATTATACTTCTCTCTGTGTATTCCTTTACTTGCTGTGGTTGTGGACTACGGGTTCGATTCCCGAGATCCTGAGAGTATTGAAATGTGGACTACGGGTTCGATTCCCGAGATCCTGAGATTATTGAAATGTGGACTACGGGTTCGATTCCCGAGATCCCGAGATTATTGAAATGTGGACTACGGGTTCGATTCCCGAGATCCTGAGATTTATTGAAATGTGGACTACGGGTTCGATTCCCGAGATCCTGAGATTTATTGAAATGTGGACTACGGGTTCGATTCCCGAGATCCTGAGATTTATTGAAATGTGGACTACGGGTTCGATTCCCGAGATCCTGAGATTTATTGATTATTGGTAAGGACTGCGGGTTCGATTCCCGGAGATCCTGAGTTATTGAGATATTATTGAGACATGGCCTATGGGTTCGATTCCCGGAGACCCAGAGTTATTGAGAATGGGACTGTGGTTTGAATTCCCACAGGTCCTGGATTTGTTTTATTGAGTTGACTATTTGTTGTTTGCTTAATTGTAGACATTTGCAGTAATCGTCTTATTGTAGTTAGTTCGGGAATTATTATCATTTAAACTGTTTATTTTTGTTATCATCATTATATTATTGTTTCTCAGTAGGGCCCTGACCTTCGTCGTCACTACTCCATCGAGGTTAGGCTTGGCACTTACTGAGTACCGCCGTGGTGTACTCATGCTACTCTTCTGCACACTTTTGTTGTGCAGATCCAGGTACATCAGAGCAGGCTCGTGCTAGGTGATTTTCGCAGCTTTTCCGGAGACCTCGAGGTATGATCTGCTACGTCCGCAGATCCGGAGGCTTTCCTTCTATTCTAATAGTATTAGTCGACATTTTTTTCATTTCGTTGTTAGATACTCTTTACACATAGAGCCACAGTTGTATTTCTCTTTTAGTCTGTGTTATCCGTGGGATTCCGGGTCTTGGTGGTGTTATATACAGTGTGTTCTTGACGGGTGTATGTGCCAAGCGGCACAGATTACACTTTATTTATATTATTCCGCAGTTATCTTATCTTTAACGTTCATAACTTGTATTTTTCCGCAACGTGTTAGGCTTACCTAGTCGTGGGGACTGGGTGCCATCACGACATGTTCACGATTGGTGAACTAGGGTCGTGACAATATACTATAAAATTTTGATTGAGAGTAATGTCATACGTTCATACTAGGTCCATACGCTTCGCCCTGCAACAACCACAAAAGTCCATTTGACTAATACGGTTCTAGGCATAGGACCCTCTGTTTATATATCATGGTCGTTATTAAGTAATTGACCGTCTAAGAATAAAATTTCAGTCATATACTAGTGCCATACTAATCGGCCTATAGCAACCATATAGGCCCATTTAAGAATATGATTACCTATGCATATACTATCAAAATTTTATTGGGAGTAATGTTATACGTTCATAATAGTGTCATACGCATCGACCTACGACAACCACATAAGTCCATTGACTAATACGGTTGTCAACATAGGACCTTCCGTTTATATATCATTGTTGTTATTTAGTAATTGACCATCAATGAATATAATTTCATTCATATACTAGGGCCATACGCATCGTCCTATAGCAACCGTATATGCCTTTTTACTAATAAGATTACCTATGCATATACTATCAAAATTTGATTGGGAGTAATGTCATACGTTCATACTAGGTCCATACGCTTCGGCATACGACAACCACATAAGTCCATTTGAATAATACAGTTGTAGACATAGGACCTTCTGTTTATATATCGTGGTTGTTATTTAGTAATTGACCGTCTATAAATGTTATTTCATTCATATACTAGGGCCATACGCATCGGCCTATAGCATCCATATAGGCCCGTTTACTAATATGATTACCTATGCATATACTATCTAAATTTAATTAGGAGTAATGTCATACGTTCATACTAAGGTCATACACATCGGCCTTCGGCCTACGACAACCACATAAGTCCATTTGACTAATACGGTTGTAGTCATAGGACCTTCTGTTTATATATCGTGGTTGTTATTTAGTAACTGACCATCTATGAATATTATTTCACTAATATACTAGGGCCATAAGCATTGGCCTATAGCGTCCATTTAGGCCCGTTTACTAATATGATTACATATGCATATACTATCAAAATTTGATTAGGTGTAATGTCATACGTTCATACTAAGGTCATACGCATCGGCCTACGCAACCACATAAGTCCACTTGACTAATACGGTTGTAGTCTTAGGAATTATATATCATGGTTGTTATTTATTAATTTACCGTCAATGAATATAATTTCATTCATATACTAGGGCCATATGCATCGGCCTATAGCAATCGTATAGGTCCGTTTACTAATATGATTACCTATTCATATACTCTCAAAATTTCATTGGGAGTAATGTCATACACATCAGCCTATAGCAACCGTATAGGCCCATTTACAAATATGATTATCAAATTTTTATTGAGAGTAATGTTATACGTTCATACTAGCTCCATACGCTTTGTCCTACGACAACCACATAAGTCCATTTGACTAATACGGTTGTAGTCATATGACCTTCTGTTTATATATCGTGGTCGTTATTTAGTAATTGATCGTCTATGAATATAATTTCATTAATATACTAGGGCAATACGCATCGGCCTATAGCAACCATATAGGCTCGTTTACTAATATGATTACCTATGCATATGCTATCAAAATTTGATTTGGAGTAATGTCATACGTTCATAATAGGGTCATACGCATCGGCCTACGACAACCACATAAGTCCATTTCACTAATACGGTTGTAGACATAGGACCTTCCCGTTATATATCGTGAGTGTTTTTTAGTAATTGACCGTCAATGAATATAATTTCATTCATATACTAGGGCCATATGCATCGCCTTATAGCAACTGTATAGGCATGTTTACTAATATGATTACCTATGAATATACTATAAAATTTTATTGGGAGTAATGTCATACGTTCATACTAGGTCCATACGCTTCAGCCTACGACAACCACATATGTCCATTTGACTAATACGTTTGTAGACATAAGACCTTCCGTTTATATATTATTGTTGTTATTTAGTAATTGACCGTCTATGAATATTATTTCATTCATATACTAGGGCCATACGCATCGGCCTATAGCGTCCATATAGGCCCATTTACTAATATGATTATCTAAGCATATACAAAAAAATTAGATTACGAGTAATGTCATACGTTCGTACTAAGGTCATACGCATCGGCCTTCGGCCTACGACAACCACATAAGTCCATTTGACTAATACGGTTGTAGTCATAGGACCTTTCGTTTATATATCGTGGTTGTTATTTAGTAGTTGACCGCCTATGAATATTATACTAATATGATTACATATGCATATACTATCAAAATTTGATAAGGTGTAATGTCATACGTTCATACTAAGGTGATACGCATCGGCCTACGCAGCCACAAAAGTCCACTTGACTAATACGGTTGTAGTCATAGGAATTATATATCGTGGTTGTTATTTAGTAATTGACCATCAATGAATATAATTTCATTCATATACTAAGGCCATACGCATCGGCCTATAGCAACCGTATAGGCCCATTTACTAAACCATCAAAATTTGATTGGGAGTAATGTCATACACATCAACCTATAGCAATCATATAGGCCCATTTACAAATATGATTACCTATACATATACTATAAAATTTTGATTGAAAGTAATGTCATAGGTTCATACTAGGTCCATACGCTTTGGCCTACGACAACAACATAAGTCCATTTGACTAATACAGTTTTAGACATAGGACCTTCCGTTTATATATCATGGTTGTTATTTAGTAATTGACCGTCTAAGAATATGATTTCATTCATATACTAAGGCCATACGCATCGGCTTATAGCAACCGTATAGGCCTGTTTACTAATATGAATACATATGCATATACTATCAAAATTTGATTGGGAGTAATGTCATACGTTCATACTAGGTCCGTACGCTTCGACCTACGACAACCACATATGTCCATTTGACTAATACGGTTGTAGACATAAGACCTTCCGTTTATATATCGTGTTTGTTATTTAGTAATTGACCGTTTATGAATATTATTTCATTCATATACTAGGGCCATACGCATCGGCCTATAGCGTCCATATAGACCCGTTTACTAATATGATTACCTATGCATATACTATCAGAATTTGATTTGGAGTAATGTCATACGTTCATACTAAGGTCATACGCATCGGCCTTCTACCTACGACAACCACATAAGTCCATTTGACTAATACGGTTGTAGTCATAGGACCTTTCGTTTTTATATCGTGGTTGTTATTTAGTAATTGACCGTCTATGAATTTTATTTCATTATTATACTAGGGCCATATGCATCGGTCTATAGCATCCATATAGGCCCGTTTACTAATAAGATTACCTATGCATATACTATCAAAATTTAATTAGGAGTTATGTCATACGTTCATACTAAGGTCATACGCATCGGCCTTCGGCCTACAACAACCACATAAGTCCATTTGACTAATACGACTGTAGTCATAGGACCTTCCATTTATATATCGTGGTTGTTATTTAGTAATTAACCATCTATGAATATAATTTAATTCATATACTAGGGCCATACGCATCGGCCTATAGCAACCGTATAGGCACGTTTACTAATATGATTGCCTATGCATATACTATCAAAAATTGATTGGGTGTAATGTCATACGTTAATATTAGGGCCATATACATCGGCCTATGACAACCACATAAGTCTATTTGACTAATACGCTAGTAGTCATATGATTATATATCGTGGTTGTTATTTATTAATGGAGTGCGTACAAGACCTCATTTGAACGAGCATTTCTCCGGTTGTATAAGGATTTGTGTGAGGATCAATCTATTAAATTAAATACCTTTGTGTCCAGTTTCCAACGCAACAAAACCGTTCGTCATTTGGAAGTATATACAGAAAGTTATGATCATTTTACTTGTCAGGTGTCAGATGAGCGAAAACTTGCGGGATATGAATTTCGCGCATACTTCGCGCATCTAAGGCAGAATGCCCAAAAAAAAGCGCGAAGTAATGCGTGAAGTTTGAACACTTCGCACATCTGGGCAACACTTCTCGCACCTGGGAAGTTTTAATACCCTAAAGATCGGTCTTGAGTGTTCCCAATTCTTTTTTGGGGTTATGACTTGCTCTCTCAAGAGGGTTTCATCCCAAACTTCGTCCCTTTGATCTAAGGTAAGATTTTTATAGTTCTTTGAGTAATTTCAACCCCTTAAACACTTATACTAACAAGGATTAATCTTCAAAATTCGTAGATTTTTCCTTCTAATTCTTGAATTCTTCATGATCACCTCAAGTGGGGATTCTTAAAATTCTTTCGACAATAGGTATGTCTATCATCTCCAACTACTCTATGCTGATTATTTATGTAAGATACATACATTAGAACTCATGGGAGGGTGATTGGGAGCCATAGGTTCCTAACCTAGGCTATGTTGGTATTGTAGAGGTTGTGAGATGTGTTATTGAGGTATGATTCTTGGTATAGTAGTATTATGTATACATGCTTGTGCAAATAGAGTTGTGGGAAGATTGATGAACATAAATAGGTAAAGATTGGGTTAGGGAATGAATAAAATCTTGAAAAAGGAATTTGAAATCAAGATGCTGATCTAGTGTTTGATAGAATGCTCAAATGAGCTGAAACCATGAATATCTTTCTATGTTTTGCTCATTTTTGCTATGTCTCAAAATAGATTGAAGTTGCTAGAATTTTCGGAACGTTGTAGTAACTTAAGGAGAAGCTCTTCGAGGTATGTATGGCTATCTTTAACCTTTGTAAAGTCACTTTTTGGAATACGAGAAATTGGTACGTGTTATTTATGTGAACTATTTGTGAATTTTGGTTGTTTCACGGGTGTTAAGTCAAGATGGCCTATTTCATGAATTCTTGTGATTTATATATCTTGAATGTTGTTGGTTATGTTTTTCCAATATAATGGTGTATGAAATTGGCAATAAACCAAATGTGATTGTGAAAGTGTAATGTGGCAAGAGTTGAGAAACAAATGATGGAAAGAAATCGTAATTGATACAATTGGAACAACTGTGGTAATAACATATTTGGCTTGTTGGGGATAATTATGGTGGTGACTTAAATTGCTTAGGAGTTGTTGAAAATGATGGAAATGGTATTGATGGCTACGGAAATATTTGTAGATTGTTGTGGTTGTTCTTTAAGAATTTTTGTTGTTGTTCTTTGTTCTTTGTGGTTGTTGTTGTGTTGTTTGTGAACTGTGACTTGTACGGTGGGATCGGGTTGTCCGCTGTAACACGAAGTAATAAGGTGTGGGTTGTAGTGATAAGGGTGGCCGAGGTAATAAGGGTTGCCGAGGTAATAAGGGTGGAAAAGTGACCTAAATCACTATTGAAATGAGAATATGAGAAACATTGTGAAATCATTGATGTGCAATTGTGGAAGGTGGAAAAAAAGAGAGATTGAAAACTTGTTTTGCTCGATTGTACCTTTCATGTGCATTTGATTGTTGATTCTATTACTGTTTGTTATCTGCATAGTGATTGATCTTACTTGGTATAAAGTTTGTTATAACATACCAGTACAATTCAAATGTACTGACATCGCTTTTGCCGGGGGCGCTACATTTGTGTTATGATTTTAGGTTGTTCTATAGCAGGTATTCCAGTCCACCGGCAGTAGCACGCTTTCACTCTCCATCAGTTGCATTGGTGAGCCCCACTTCCTCTTGGGGTCATGTGTGGTTCATGCCACCTTCTTTTGAGTTTATTGTGTATTGTAAGGTATCGTCGCGCTTCATTGCCGGCAAGTATTAGTTGAGTTTCTTGTAATCATAGAGGCTCCGTAGATACAATGTGGGTGGTGTATAAAAGTATTTTGGGTAAGTGATGACCCGGCACGTCATCATGTGAGTTATCACCCCGTTTTTCCCGTTATATACTTGTTCATGTTTCAACATGTGTGTTTGGTGAATTTGAGTCAATTCGGATCGATTTTGGTCAGAAATGAGCCAAATAGTCTCTTAGAAGAAGGAATAATTGGAAAAAGTCAACCGAATATTGACTTGTGAGTTAGAGAGCTCGGAATCGAATTTTGATAATTCAGTCAGCTCTGGGAGGTCATTTTTGGCTTAGAAGAGCGATCCGAATTGACTTTGGAGGTCTGGTGTAGTTTTAGGCTTGATTGGCTAAGGTTGAATTTTGGCAAAATCCGAACGGTGGGTGAGATTTTGATCCAGGATTTGGAATGGAATTCCGATAGTTGCAGTATCTCCTTAGGTGATTTTGGATATGCCTGCAAATATTTGGGTCATTCGGACATCGTTTGGTCGAGTTTTTGATTGGATGTTGATTTCGGAAGTTCTAGTTGAAACTTAGGCTTGAATTCGCTTTGATTTGATGATTTCCGTGCTTAAGGGTGTGATTTTATGATTCGAACAAGTTTGAATGATGTAATAGATCGTATCTGTGTTTTTAATTGAGGTCTCGGGGGCCTTGGGGTGATTTCGGATGGCTAACGGGAATTTTTGAGTTGAAATATACAGCAGAAAAATTGCAGAGAATTTTGTTCTATACGATCGCAATGCTCTAATGCGATCGCATAGTGTTATCCACAGTACCCAAGATTTTGTTCTATGCAATCGCATGGACTTAGCTACAGTGCCCGGAGAGTTTGTTCTATGCGATCGTAATGCTCTAATGCGATCGCATAGTGTTAGCTACAGTACCCAGGATTTTGTTCTATGCAATCGCATAGACTTAGCTACAGTGCCCAGAAATATTGTTCTATGCGATCGCATAGTGTTAGCTATAGTACCCGGGCAGAATGTTAAAAAAATTTCAGTCGCAAAATCAACCCATATTTCCACCATTTTTTGTCATTCTTGATAGCTTTTGGATGGGAATTGAAGGGATTTCGATGGGGAATCATTGGAGGTAAGTCTTATGAGTTAAATACATGTTTTTATACAAGTATCATCCTTGAATTCTCTGAATTTGGGTAAAAAATCAAGAAAATTAGGGCTTTGAGCAAAAATCTTAAAATACGGATTTGAAGGACCATTTTTAGTCCGAATTTGGAGTTCTTGCTATGTACGGACTCGTGGAGAGACGAGGATTCCAAAAATATGAGTTTCCTAATTTTTCGAGAAGCGTACCGAATGTCGGATTTTGACCACTTCGTGGGTTTTGGTGTAAATCGAGTTATTTCGATTGGGTTATGTATAATTAGCCAATATCGATGTATTCTTATTGATTTTGAGCAGATTTGGCATCCCAAGAGATTGATTTGCGAGGAAAGCGCAAGGTGAGCTAGAAGTTCTACCGGTTCGAGGTGAGTGGTGGTAGTAAATGATGTACTGAGGGTTTGAAACCCCGTACTTGCACTATACAGTGCTATGCTGAGATGAAAAATGCATCGTGTGACGAGAATGGGGGCATTGTGACTGGGTATTTGGACTTGGTCATTCCCGATTGATAGTCTTACTGTGTATTATGACTGTGATTGAGCTTATAACTGTGTAATTGGGCTAGTAGCCATGTTTGGGGCCTTGTGCCGATCTGTAGAATATTAGGGAAGCCTGTAGAGCTAGGTAACCCTTATATCATGTGAGATACATACAGTCAGCCGTAATTATTGCTGTATAGCATATCATGAGCCAGTACTAGATGTGTACTTTGAGAGAGACTACCAAGGGCGGGATTCCCTCTTCTAGCTGAGTGGGCCTGAGAGGCTAAATCTATATTGACTGAGATAGGGTCGAGGACCCACTGTAAGATATTTTATATATCTAGATTGGATCGGGCTGCACGCCGCAGTACTATATATATTGGATCAAACTGCACGCCGCAGTGATATATGTGTGGATTGGAATGCACGCCGCAGTAATATACATATGGAACGGACTGCATGCCGCAGTATTATTGCGCTTGGGTTGTAGGAGCCTCTTCGGAGTCTGCACACATTCCCAGTGAGCGCTATTATATATTGTTGGATCAGGCTG
>JASVEL010013104.1:0-214369 GCA_032618575.1 Nicotiana noctiflora
CGACATTAAATGGAGCGAGCTGCATGCCGCAATGTATATATATTGGAGCGGGCTGCATGCCGCAGCGTTATATATATTGGAGCGGGCTGCATGCTGCATCGTTATATATATTGGAGCGGGCTACACGCCGCAGCATTATAGATATATATATACATATATATTGGATTGGCTGCACGCCGCAGTGTTATATATATTGGAGCGGGCTGCACGCCGCAGCGTTATATATATTGGAGCGGGATGCACGCCGCAGCATTATAGATATATATATACATATATTGGATCGGCTGCATGCCGCATCGTTATATATATTGGAGCGGGCTACACACCACAACGTTATATATATTAGAGCAGGCTACACGATGCAACATTAAAGATATATATATATATATACATATATATTGGATCGGCTGCATGCCGCATCAGTATGATTGGGGACTGGGTCAGTGTGGGACCGTTGTGAAACTGATATGGACAGGAAATGGGATTATTCACTTTAGAGATGACTTACCTGTGAGGTTACCCTTAGGATTGTTTAGTGATAGTACAGGTGTTCTTACTTTCAATTGTTATTTATTATTATTACTCACTGAGTTAAAATATACTCACCCCACTCCCCTGCACTTTTTGTGCAGATCCACAGGTTCAGGAGGGCAGTTGAGCTATCGCAACTGCTTCATTATTACTATTCCGAGGTGACTTAGAGGTAGCTCCCGAAGTCCGCAGGATCTGATCTCTCACTCTTTATCATTTTGTCTTTATTTATTCTGGCTAGACTTGGATTGTATAGGATATTCTCCACATGTAGAGGCTCAGACTTGTGACACCGAGATCATTGGGGCATTGTTTTATTTGTTTCTATATCCGCACTTAATGTTTTGATATGAAAACAAGTTATTAACGTTAATTGATCAGTATTAATTAATAATCGGCTAGTAAGATGGATAACATGGTCGGGCTTGACTAGCGATGTGTTGGGCGCCATCACGATCGGGGTTTGGGTCGTGACAAGTTGGTATCAGAGCCTAGATGAACAGGTCCTGCGAGTCATGATCCGGTTTAGTAGTGTCTCGTGGATCGGTACGGGGACGCCTGTGCTTATCCTCGGGAGGCTGCAAACCTTTTAGTAAACACTCCACATTCTTGGAATTCTATTGTGCGTAGTTGATTCAACTTGAGATGTAATCCTTGAAATTCCTTCTACATGTCTGTAAGCGCACACGGGTGCTTAATGATAAATTTTCCTTGATGGCTTGTGATTCCCTGATCGAGGGGCGAGATGTAACCTCAGTGAGTTCATGCTGGGCTAGTCGGGAGGACTTGAGGCTGGATCTTTGTCTATGGATTGGGTCATGCTGGGCGTGGGATCCAGCTATAGTGTGTATCGAACTTATGTGAGATAGGGTGATGTGGGATCGCCCCGAACATATGCTTGGTAAGGTCATTCAGCAATAGGGTTACTTCTAGTTAACCTCTTGGTCCGCTTTAGGATGAGCGTTTGCTTAAGTTGGGAAGAATGTGATGACCTTGCCCGTCATCATGTGAGTTATCACCCTGTTATCCCTGTTATATGCTTGTTCATGTTTCAACATGCATTTTTGGTGAGTTTGAGTCAATTCGGATCGAGTTTGGTCGGAAATGAGACAAATAGTCTCTTAGAAGAAGGAATATTTGGGAAAAGTCAACCGGATGTTGACTTGTGAGTTAGAGAGCCCGAAATCAAATTATGATGATTCGGTCAGCTCCGGGAGGTCATTTGTGGCTATGGAGAGCGATCGTAATTGAATTTGGAGGTCTGCTGTAGTTTTAGGCTTGAATTGGCTAAGGTTGGATTTTGGTGAAATTCGAATGGTAGGTGAGATTTTGACCCAGGAGTCGGAATGGAATTCCGGCAGTTGCAGTAGCACCGTTAGGTGATTTTGGATATGCCTGCAAATATTTGGGTCATTCGGACATCGTTTGGTCGAGTTTTTGATTGGATGTTGGTTTCGGAAGTTCTAGTTGAAACCTAGGATTGAATTCGCTTTGATTTGATGATTTCCGTGCTTAAGGGTATGATTTTATGATTCGAACAAGTTTGAATGATTTAATAGATCGTATCTGTGTTTTTAGTTGAGGTCCTGGGGGCCTCGAGGTGATGTCGGATGGCTAACGGGATTGTTTGAGTTGAAAAATAAAGTAGAACAATTGCAGAGAATTTTGTTCTATGCGCTCGCAATGCTCTAATGCGATGGCATAGTGTTAGCTACAGTACCCAAGATTTTGTTTTATGCAATCGCATAGACTTAGATACAGTGGCCGGAGAGTTTGTTCTATGTGATCGCAATGCTCTAATGCGATCGCATAATGTTAGCTACAGTACCCAGGATTTTGTTCTATGCAATCGCATAGACTTAGCTACAGTGCCCGAAAATTTTGTTCTATGCGATCGCATAGTGTTAGCTACAGTACCAGGACAGAATGTTAAAAACATTTCAGTCGTAAAATCAACCCATTTTCCACTATTTTTGGTCATTCTTGAGAGCTTTTGGATGGGAATTGAAGGGATTTCGACGGGGCATCGTTGGAGGTAAGTTTTATGAGTTAAATACATGTTTTTATACAAGAATCATCAATGGGATTCTCTGAATTTGGGTAAAAAATCAAGAAAATTAGGGCTTTGAGCAAAAATCTTAAAATGGGGATTTGAAGGACCATTTGTAGTCCGAATTGGGATTTCTTGGTATGTACGAACTCGTGGAGAGACGAGGATTTCGAAAACATGAGTTTCATAATTTTTCGAGAAGCATACCGAATGTCGAATTTTGACAACTTCGTGGGTTTTGGTGTAAATCGAGTTATTTCGATTGGGCTATGTCTAATTAGCCTATATTGATGTATTCTTATTGATTTTGATCCAATTTGGCATCTGAGGAGATTTATTTGCGAGGCAAGCACAAGGCGAGCTAGGACTTCAACCGGTTAAAGGTGAGTGGTGGTAGTAAATGATGTACTGAGGGTTTTAAACCTCGTACTTGCACTATACAGTGCTATGCTGAGATGAAAAATGCGTCGTGTGACGAGCTTGGTGGCATTGTGACTAGAGATTTGGACTTGGTCATTCCCGATTGACAGTCTTACTATGTGTTATGACTGGGATTGAGCTTATAACTGTGTAATTGGGCTAGTATCCATGTTTGGGGCCTTGTGCCGATCTGTAGAGTATTAGGGAAGCCTGTAGAGCTTGGTGACCCTTATATCGTGCGAGATACATACACTAAGCCATAATTATTGTTGTATAGCATATCATGAGCCAGTACTAGATGTGTACTTTGAGAGAGACTACCAAGGGTGGGATTCCCTGTTCTAGCTGAGTAGGCCTGAGAGGCCAAATCTATATTGACTGAGATGGGTCGAGGACCCACTGTGAGATATTATATATATCTAGATTGGATCGGGCTGCACGCCGCAGCACTATATATATTGGATCAGACTGCATGCCTTAGTGATATATGTGTGGATGGGACTGCACGCCGCAGTAATATACTTGTGGAACGGACTGCACGCCGCAGTATTGTTGTGCTTGGGCTGTATGAGCCCCTTCGAAGTCTGCACAGATTCCCAGTGAGCGTTGTTATATATTGTTGGATCTGGCTACACGCCGCAGCAATATATCTATATGTATATATATTGGATCGGACTGCACGCCGCAGTTATATATGTGTGGATCGGACTGCACGCCGCAGTATCATAGCACTTGGGCTGAGGGAGCCCCTCCAAAGTCTGTAAACACCCCAGTGAGCGCCGTTGATGTTAAATGGAGCGGGCTGCATGCCGCAGCGTTATATATATTCACCCCACTCCCGTGCATGCTATATATATTGGATCGGGCTGCACGCCGCAACATATATATATATATATATATATATATATATATATATATATATATATATATATATATATATATATATATATATATATATATATATATATATATATATTGGATCGGGCTGCAACGTTATATATATTGAAGCGGGCGGCGCGCCTCAACGTTATATATATTGGAGCGGGCCGCACACCGCAACATTATAGATATATATATATACGTATATATTTGATGGGCTGCACCCCGCAGCATTATATATATTGCAGCGGGCTGCACGCCACAATGTTATATATATTTTGAGCGGGCTGCATGCCGCAACGTTATATATATTGGAGCGGCTGCATGCCGCAACAGTATGAATGATGACTGCGCAGTGTGGGACAGTTGTGAGACTGATGTGGACTGTGAGTTTACCCTTAGGACTGTTTAGTGATAGTACATGTGTTCTTACTTTCAGTTGTTATTTATTATTATTACTCACTGAGTTGAAATATACTCACCCCTCTCTTCTGCACTTTTTGTGCAGATCCACGGCTTTAGGAGGGTAGTTGAGCTATCGCAATTACTTCATTATTACTATTCCGAGGAGACTTCGAGGTAGCTGCTGACGTTCGCTGGACCTGATCTCTCCCACTTTATCATTTTGTCTTTATGTATTATGCCTAGACTTGGATTTTTGATATGAAAACAAGTTATTAACGTTAATTGATCAGTATTAATTAATAATCAGCTAGTAAGATGGATAACATGGTCGGGCTTGCCAAGCAATGTGTTGGGCGCCATCAAGACCGGGGTTTGGGTTGTGAAAGGGTAGTAACTGTACGGTTCGGAATCGCGATCCACGTTGGTAAATATTGTATGTATTTTTGTAAGTAATTGCTATCCAATATTGGAATTGATAAAAGGAATAAATGAACTCAAGTGGTAAGTTTATGCTTAAGTCTTAAATTGCTATTTCAAAAGGATAATATATATTGGAAATCACGGGGTAACGCATGGGATAGGAAAGGTAATTCCATGTCCGCTTGACTGGGGTCCTCCGGTTGAGCGGCGATCGCACTCCTCCGATTTTGGGGCGTGACAATACGTTCATACTAGGGCTATACGCATCGGCCTATGACAACCACCTAAGTCTATTTGACTAACACAGTAGTAGTCATAGGACCTTCCGTTTATATATCGTGGTTGTTATTTAGTAATTGACCGTCGATGAATATTATTTCATTCATATACTAGGGCAATACGCATCGGCCTATAGCAACCGTATAGGCCCGTTTACTAATATGATTACCTATGCATATACTATCAAAATTTGATTAGGAGTAATGTCATACGTTCATACTAAGGTCATACGCATCGGCCTACACAACCATATATGTCCATTTGACTAATACGGTTGTAGTCACAGGACCTTCCATTTATATATAATTGTTGTTGTTTAGTAATTGACAATCTATGAATATAATTTCATTCATATACTAGGGCCATACGCATCGGCCTATAGCAACCGCATAGGCCCTTTTACTAATATGATTACCTATGCATATACTATCAAAATTTGATTGGGAGTAATGTCATACGTTAATACTAGGGCTATACGCATCGGCCTACAACAACCACATAAGTCCATTTGACAAATACGGTTGTAGTCATACGACCTTCCATTTATATATCGTAATTGTTATTTAGTAATTGACCGTCCATGAATATTATTTCATTCATATACTAGGGCCATACGCATCGGCCTATAGCAACCGTATAGGCCTGTTTAATAATATGATTACCTATGCATATACTATCAAAATTTGATTGGAAGTAATGTCATACCGTCATACTAGGGCCATACGCATCGGCCTACGACAACCACATAAGTCAATTTGACAAATACAATTTTAGTCATAGGAACTTTCGTTTATATATCGTGGTTGTTATTTAATAATTGACGGTCTATGAATATAATTTCAATCATATACTAGGGCCATACGCATCAGCTTATAGCAACCGTATAGGCCCATTTACTAATATGATTACCTATGCATATAGTATCAAAATTTTATTAGGAGTAATGTCATACGTTCATACTAGGGCCTTACGCATCAGCCTACGACAACCACATAAGTCTATTTGACTAATACGGTAGTAGTCATAGGACATTCCGTTCATATTTTGTGGTTGTTATTTAGTAATTAACTGTCTATGAATATTATTTCATTCATATACTAGGGCCATACGCATCGGCCTATAGCCACCGTATAGGCCAGTTTACTAATATGATTACCTACGCATATACTATCAAAATTTGATTAGGAGTAATAGCATACGTTCATACAAGGGCAATACACATCGGCATACGACAACCACATAAGATCTATTTGACTAGTAGAGTAGTAATCTTAGGACCTTCCGTTTATATATCGTGGTTGTTATTTAGTAATTGACCGTCTATGAATATGATTTCATTCATATACTAGGGCCATACGCATCGGCTTATAGCAACCGTATAGGCCTGTTTACTAATATGAATACCTATGCATATACTATCAAAATTTGATTAGGAGTACTGTCATACGTTCATACTAGGGCCATACGCATCGGCCTACGACAACCACATAAGTCTATTTGACTAATATGTTTGTAGTCATAGGTCCTTCCGTTTATATATCGTGGTTGTTATTTAGTAAATGACCGTCTATGAATATAATTTCATTCATATACTAGGGCCATATGCATCGGTCTATAGCAACCGTATATGCCCATTTACTAATATGATTACCTGTGCATATACTATCAAAATTTGATTGGGTGTAATGGCATGCGTTCATACAAAGTCCATACGCATCGGCCTACGCAACCACATAAGTCCATTTGACTACTACGGTTGTAGTCACAGGACCTTCCATTTATATAACGTGGTTGTTATTTAGTAATTGACCGTCTATGAATATAATTTCATTTTTATACTAGGGCCACACGCAATGGCCTATAGCAACCGTATAGTCCCATTTACAAATATGATTACCTATGCATATACTATAAAAATTTTATTAGGATTAATGTCATACGTTCATACTAAGGTCATATGCTTCGTCATACGACAACCACATAAGTCCATTTGACTAATATAGTTGTAGTCATATGACCTTCTGTTTATGTATCGTGGTCGTTATTTCGTAATTGACCGTCTATGAATATAATTTCATTCATATACTAGGGCTATACGCATCGGTCTATAGCAACCATATATGGTCGTTTACTAATATGATTACCTATGCATATAATATCAAAATTTGATTCGGTGTAATGTCATACGTTCATACTAGGTCCATATGCATCGGCCTACACAACCACATAAGTCCATTTGACTAATACGGTTGAAGTCACAGGACCTTCAATTTATATATCGTGGTTGTTGTTTAGTAATTGACCGTCTATGAATATAATTTCATTCAGATACTAGGGCCATACGCACCGGCCTATGCCAACTGTATAGACTCGTTTACTAATATGATTACCTATGCATAAACTATCAAAATTTGATTAGAAGAATGTCATACGTTCATACTAGGGCCATACAAATCGGCTTACGACAACCACATAAGTCTATTTCACTAATACAGTAGTAGTCATACGACCTTCCGTTTATATATCGTGGTTGTTATTTAGTAATTGACCGTCTATGAATATTATTTCATTCATATACTTGGGCCATACGCATCGGCCTATAGCAACCGTATAGGCCCTTTACTAATATTATTACCTATGCATATACTATCAAAATTTGATTAGGAGTAATGTGAGATGTTCATACTAAGGTCATACACATCGGTCTACACAACCACATAAGTCCATTTGACTAATATGGTTGTAGTCATAGGTCCTTCCATTTATATATCGTGGTTGTTATTTAATAATTGACCGTCTATGAATATTATTTCATTCATATACTAGGGCCATACGCATCGGCCTATAGCAATCTTATAGGCCTTTTTAATAATATGATTACCTATGCATATACTATCATAATTTGATTGGGTGTAATGTCATACATTCATGCTAGGGCCATACGCATCGGCCTACGACAACCACATAAGTCCATTTGACTAATACAATTGTAGTCATAGGACCTTCTATTTATATATTGTGGTCGTTATTTAGTAATTGACCATCTATGAATAGAATTTCATTCATATACTTGGGCCATACGCATCGGCCTATAGCATTCGTATAGGCCCGTCTACTAATATGATTACCTATGCATATACTATCAAACTTTGATTGGGTGTAATGTCATACTTTCACACTAGGGCCATACGCTTCGGCCTACGACAACCACATAAGTCCATTTGACAAATACGGCTGTAGTCATAGGACCTTCCATTTATATATCGTGGTTGTTATTTAGTAATTGACCATCTATGAATATAATTTAATTCATATACTAGGGCCATACGCATCGGCCTATAGCAACCGTATAGGCTCGTTTACTAATATGATTTCCTATGCATATACTATCAAAATTTGATTGGGTGTAATGTCATACGTTAATATTAGGGCCATATACATCGGCCTATGACAACCACATAAGTCTATTTGACTAATACGCTAGTAGTCATAGGATTATATATCGTGGTTGTTATTTATTAATGGACAGTCAATGAATATAATTTCATTCATATACTAGGGCCATAAGCATCGGCCAATAGCAATCGTATAGTACTTTTACTAATATGATTACCTATGCATATACTATCAAAATTTGATTAGGAGTAATGTCATACGTTCATACTAGGGACATACGCATCGGCCAACGACAACCACATTCGTCTATTTGACAAATACGGTAGTAGTCATAGGACCTTCTATTTATATACCGTGTTGTTATTTAGTAATTTACCGTCGATGAATATAATTTCATTCATATACTAGGGCTATACGCATCAGCCTACGGCAACCGTA
This sequence comes from Nicotiana noctiflora, assembly GCA_032618575.1. NCBI lineage: Eukaryota > Viridiplantae > Streptophyta > Magnoliopsida > Solanales > Solanaceae > Nicotiana > Nicotiana noctiflora. The sequence goes on from JASVEL010013104.1 coordinate 8,819, forward strand.
TAGGCCTGTTTACTAATATGATTACCTATGCATACACTATCAAAATTTGATTATGAGTAATGTCATACGTGTAAGGCCCCAAAAATTTTTTCCGGGTAATTGAAGATTTCGTCATGCAAATGTAGGCTAAATTATTTTATCTCGTGTGAAAATAAGGATTTATAATATTATCGATATCAATTAGATATGTTAATAAGTGTATAAGTCTTTTTATAAGTGATTTGGGGACTTAGGAAAGGCCTAAGTCTAAGCCAACTTGGAAAATTGCATATTAGACGAAATCTGTAAAAGAGTGCGCACAAGACCTCATTTGAACGAGCATTTCTCCGGTTATATAAGGATTTGTGTGAGGATCAACCTATCGAATTAAATACCTTTGTGTCCAGTTTCCAACGCAACAAAACCGTTCGTAGTTTGGAGGTATATACAGAAAGTTATGATCATTTTACATGTCAAGTGTCAGATGAGCGAAAACTTGCGGGAAATGAATTTCGCGCATACTTCGCGCATCTGAGGCAGAATGCTAAAAAAAATGCGCGAAGTAATTCGTGAAGTTTGAACACTTCTCACATCTGGGCAACACTTCTCGCACCTGGGAAGTTTTAATACCCCAAAGACCGGTCTAGAGTGTTCCCAATTCATTTTTGGGGTTATGACTTGCTCTCTCAAGAGGGTTTCATCCCAAACTTCATCCCTTTGATCTAAGGTAAGATTTTTATAGTTCTTTGAGTAATTTCAACCCCTTAAACACTTATACTAACAAGGATTAATCTTCAAAATCCATAGATTTTTCCTTCTAATTCTTGAATTCTTCATGATCACCTCAAGTGCGGATTCTTAAAATTCTCTCTACAAGAGGTATGTCTATCATCTCCAACTACTCTATGCTGATTATTTATGTAAGATACATACATTAGAACTCATGGGAGGGTGATTGGGAGCCATAGGTTCCTAACCTAGGTTATGTTGGTATTGTAGAGGTTGTGAGATGTGTTATTGAGGTATGATTCTTGGTATAGTAGTATTATGTATACATGCTTGTGCAAATAGAGTTGTGGGAAGATTGATGAACATAAATAGGTAAAGATTGGGTTAGGGAATGAAGAAAATCTTGAAAAAGGAATTTGAAATCAAGATGCTCATCTAGTGTTTGATAGAATGCTCAAATGAGCTGAAACCATGAATATCTTTCTATGTTTTGCTCATTTTTGCTATGTCTCAAAATAGATTGAAGTTGCTAGAATTTTCGGAACGTTGTAGTAACTTAAGGAGAAGCTCTTCGAGGTATGTATGGCTATCTTTAACCTTTGTAAAGTCACTTTGTTGGAATACGAGAAATTGGTACGTGTTATTTATGTGAACTATTTGTGAATTTTGGTTGTTTCACGGGTGTTAAGTCAAGATGGCCTATTTCATGAATTCTTGTGATTTATATATCTTGAATGTTGTTGGTTATGTTTTTCCAATATAATGGTGTATGAAATTGGCAATAAACCAAATGTGATTGTAAAAGTGTAATGTGGCAAGAGTTAAGAAACAAATGATGGAAAGAAATCGTAATTGATACAATTGGAACAACTGTGGTAATAACATATTTGGCTTGTTGGGGATAATTATGGTGGTGACTTAAATTGCATAGGAGTTGTTGAAAATGATGGAAATGGTATTGATGGCTACGGAAATATTTGTAGATTGTTGTGGTTGTTCTTTAAGAATTTTTGTTGTCGTTCTTTGTGAATTGTGGTTGTTGTTGTGTTGTTTGTGAACTGTGACTTGTACGGTAGGATCGGGTTGTCCGCTGTAACACGAAGTAATAAGGTGTGGGTTATGGTGATAAGGGTGGCCGAGGTAATAAGGGTTGCCGAGGTAATAAGGGTGGAAAAGTGACCTAAATCACTATTGAAATGAGAATATGAGAAACATTGTGAAATCATTGATGTGGAATTGTGGAAGGTGGAAAAAAAGAGAGATTGAAAACTTGTTTTGCTCGATTGTACCTTTCATGTGCATTTGATTGTTGATTCTATTACTGTTTGTTATCTGCATAGTGATTGATCTTACTTGGGATAAAGTTTGTTATAACATACCAGTACAATTCAAATGTACTGACATCCCTTTTGCCGGGGGCGCTACATTTGTGTTATGATGTTAGGTGGTTCTATAGCAGGTATTCCAGTCCACCAGCAGTAGCACGCTATCACTCTCCATCAGTTGCATTGGTGAGCCCCACTTCCTCTTGGGGTCATGTGTGGTTCATGCCACCTTCTTTTGAGTTTATGGTGTATTGTAAGGTATAGTCGCGCCTCATTGCCGGCAAGTATTAGTTGAGTTTCTTGTAATCATAGAGGCTCCATAGATATAATGTGGGTGGTGTATAAAAGTATTTTGGGTATGTGATGACCCGGCACGTCATCATGTGAGTTATCACCCCGTTTTTCCCGTTATATACTTGTTCATGTTTCAACATGTGTGTTTGGTGAATTTGAGTCAATTCGGATCGATTTTGGTCAGAAATGAGACAAATAGTCTCTTAGAAGAAGGAATAATTGGAAAAGTCAACCGAATATTGACTTGTGAGTTAGAGAGCTCGGAATCAAATTTTGATAATTCAGTCACCTTTGGGAGGTCATTTTTGGCTTAGGAGAGCGATCCGAATTGAATTTGGAGGTCTGGTGTAGTTTTAGGCTTGATTGGCTAAGGTTGAATTTTGGCAAAATCCGAACGGTGGGTTAGATTTTGATCCAGGATTTGGAATGGAATTCCGACAGTTGTAATATCTCCTTAGATGATTTTGGATATGCCTACAAATTTTGGGTCATTCGGACATCGTTTGGTCGTGTTTTTGATTGTATGTTGATTTCGGAAGTTCTAGTTAAAACTTAGGCTTGACTTCGCTTTGATTTGATGATTTCCGTGCTTAAGGGTGTGATTTTATGATTCCAACAAGTTTGAATGATGTAATAGATCGTATCTGTGTTTTTAATTGAGGTCTCGGAGGCCTTGGGGTGATTTCGGATGGCTAACGGGAATTTTTGAGTTGAAATATACAGCAGAAAAATTGTAGAGAATTTTGTTCTATGCGATCGCAATGCTCTAATGCGATCGCATAGTGTTATCCACAGTACCCAAGATTTTGTTCTATGCAATCGCATGGACTTAGCTACAGTGCCCGGAGAGTTTGTTCTATGCGATCGTAATGCTCTAATGCGATCGCATAGTGTTAGCTACAGTACCCAGGATTTTGTTCTATGCAATCGCATAGACTTAGCTACAGTGCCCAGAAATATTGTTCTATGCGATCGCATAGTGTTAGCTACAGTACCCAGGATTTTGTTCTATGCAATCACATAGACTTAGCTACAGTGCCCGGAAATTTTGTTCTATGCGATCGCATTTTGTCATTCTTGATAGCTTTTGGATGGGAATTGAAGGGATTTCGATGGGGAATCGTTGGAGGTAAGTCTTATGAGTTAAATACATGTTTTTATACAAGTATCATCTTTGAATTCTCTGAATTTGGGTAAAAAATCAAGAAAATTAGGGCTTTAAGCAAAAATCTTAAAATGCGGATTTGAAGGACCATTTGTAGTCCGAATTTGGAGTTCTTGCTATGTACAGACTCGTGGAGAGACGAGGATTCCAAAAATATGAGTTTCCTAATTTTTTGAGAAGTGTACCGAATGTCGGATTTTGACCACTTCGTGGGTTTTGGTGTAAATCGAGTTATTTCGATTTGGTTATGTATAATTAGCCTATATCGATGTATTCTTATTGATTTTGAGCAGATTTGGCATCCCAAGAGATTGATTTGCGAGGCAAGCGCAAGGCGAGCTAGAAGTTCTACCGGTTCTAGGTGAGTGGTGGTAGTAAATGATGTACTGAGGGTTTGAAACCCCGTACTTGCACTATACAGTGCTATGCTGAGATGAAAAATGCGTCGTTTGACGAGCATGGGGGCATTGTGACTGGGTATTTGGACTTGGTCCTTCCCGATTGATAGTCTTACTGTGTATTATGACTGGGATTGAGCTTATAACTGTGTAATTGGGCTAGTAGCAATGTTTGGGGCCTTGTGCCGATCTGTAGAGTATTAGGAAAGCCTTAGAGCTAGGTAACCCTTATATCGTGTGAGATACATACACTCAGCCGTAATTATTGCTGTATAGCATATCATGAGCCAGTACTAGATGTGTACTTTGAGAGAGACTACCAAGGGTGGGATTCCCTCTTCTAGCTGAGTGGGCCTGAGAGGCTAAATCTATATTAACTGAGATAGGGACGAGGACCCATTGTAAGATATTTTATATATCTAGATTGGATCGGGCTGCACGCCACAGTACTATATATATTGGATTGAACTGCACGGCGCAGTGATATATGTGTGGATCGGAATGCACGCCGCAGTAATATACATGTGGAACGGACTGCATGCCGCAATATTATTGCGCTTGGGTTGTAGGAGCCTCTTCGGAGTCTGCACACATTCCTAGTGAGCGCTATTATATATTGTTGGATCAGGCTGCACGCCGCAGTAGTATATCTATATATGTATATATATATATATATATATATTGGATCGAACTGCATGCCGCAGTGATATAATGTGTGGATCGGACTGCACGCCGCAGTATCATTACGCTTGGGCGGAGGGAGCCCCTCCGAAGTCTCTATACACCCAAGTGAGTGTCGTCGACATTAAATGGAGCGAGCTGCATGCCGCAATGTTATATATATTGGAGCGGGCTGCATGCCGCAGCGTTATATATATTGGAGCGGGCTGCATGCTGCATCGTTATATATATTGGAGCGGGCTACACGCCGAAGCATTATAGATATATATATATATACATATATATTGGATCGGCTGCACGCCGCAGTGTTATATATATTGGAGCGGGCTGCACGCCGCAGCGTTATATATATTGGAGCGGGATGCACGTCGCAGCATTATAGATATATATATACATATATTGGATCGGCTGCATGCCGCAGCGTTATATATATTGGAGCGGGCTACACACCGCAGCGTTATATATATTAGAGCAGGCTGCACGATGCAACATTAAAGATATATATATACATATATATTGGATCGGCTTCACGCCGCATCAGTATGATTGGGGACTGGGTCAGTGTGGGACCGTTGTGAAACTGATATGGACTGGAAATGGGATTATTCACTTTAGAGATGACTTACCTGTGAGGTTACCCTTAGGATTGTTTAGTGATAGTACAGGTGTTCTTACTTTCAGTTGTTATTTATTATTATTACTCACTGAGTTAAAATATACTCACCCCACTCCCCTGCACTTTTTGTGCAGATCCACAGGTTCAGGAGGGCAGTTGAGCTATCGCAACTGCTTCATTATTACTATTCCGAGGTGACTTCGAGGTAGCTCCCGACGTCCGCAGGATCTGATCTCTCACTCTTTATCGTTTTGTCTTTATTTATTCTGCCTAGACTTGGATTGTATAGGATATTCTCCACATGTAGAGGCTCAGACTTGTGACACCGAGATCGTTGGGGCTTTGTTTTATTTGTTTCTATTTCCGCACTTAATGTTTTGATATGAAAACAAGTTATTAATGTTAATTGATTAGTATTAATTAATAATCGGCTAGTAAGATGGATAACATGGTCGGGCTTGACTAGCAATGTGTTGGGCGCCATCACGACCGGGGTTTGGGTCGTGACAAGTTGGTATCAGAGCCTAGGCGAACAGGTCTGCGAGTCATGATCCGGTTTAGTAGTGTCTCGTGGATCGGTACGGGGACGCCTGTGCTTATCCTCGGGAGGCTGCAAACCTTTTAGTAAACACTCCACATTCTTGGAATTCTATTGTGCGTAGTTGATTCAACTTGAGATGTAATCCTTGAAATTCCTTCTACATGTCTGTAAGCGCACACGAGTGCTTAATGATAAATTTTCCTTGATGGCTTGTGATTCCCTGATCGAGGGGCGAGATGTAACCTCAGTGAGTTCATGCTGGGCTAGTCGGGAGGACTTGAGGCTGGATCTTTGTCTATGGATTGGGTCATGCTGGGCGTGGGATCCAGCTATAGTGTGTATCGAACTTATGTGAGATAGGGTGATGTGGGATCGCCCCGAATATATGCTTGGTAAGGTCATTCAGCTATAGGGTTACTTCTAGTTAACCTCTTGGTCCGCTTTAGGATGAGCGTATGCTTAAGTTGGGGAGAATGTGATGACCCTGCCCGTCATCATGTGAGTTATCACCCTGTTATCCCCGTTATATGCTTGTTCATGTTTCAACATGCGTTTTTGGTGAGTTTGAGTCAATTCCGATCGAGTTTGGTCGGAAATGAGACAAATAGTCTCTTAGAAGAAGGAATAGTTGGGAAAAGTCAACCGGATGTTGACTTGTGAGTTAGAGAGCTCGAAATCGAATTATGATGTTTCGGTCAGCTCCGGGAGGTCATTTGTGGCTTTGGAGAGCGATCGGAATTGAATTTGGAGGTCTGGTGTAGTTTTAGGCTTGAATTGGCTAAGGTTGGATTTTGGCGAAATCTGAATGGTAGGTGAGATTTTGACCCAAGAGTCGGAATGGAATTCCGGCAGTTGCAGTAGCACCGTTAGGTGATTTTGGATATGCCTGCAAATTTTTGTGTTATTCGGACATCGTTTGGTCGAGTTTTTGATTGGATGTTGGTTTCGGAAGTTCTAGTTGAAACTTAGGATTGAATTCGCTTTGATTTGATGATTTCCGTGCTTAAGGGTATGATTTTATGATTCGAACAAGTTTGAATGATTTAATAGATCGTATCTGTGTTTTTAGTTGAGGTCCTGGGGGCCTCGGGGTGATTTCGTATGGCTAACGGGATTGTTTGAGTTGAAAAATACAGTAGAAAAATTGCAGAGAATTTTGTTCTATGCGCTCGCAATGCTCTAATGCGATCGCATAGTGTTAGCTACAGTACCCAAGATTTTGTTTTATGCAATCGCATAGACTTAGATACAGTGGCCGGAGAGTTTGTTCTATGTGATCGCAATGCTCTAATGCGATCGCATAATGTTAGCTACAGTACCCAGGATTTTGTTCTATGCAATCGCATAGACTTAGCTACAGTGCCCGAAAATTTTGTTCTATGCGATCGCATAGTGTTAGCTACAGTACCAGGACAGAATGTTAAAAACATTTTAGTCGTAAAATCAACCCATTTTCCACCATTTTTGGTCATTCTTGAGAGCTTTTGGATGGGAATTGAAGGGATTTCGACGGGGAATCGTTGGAGGTAAGTTTTATGAGTTAAATACATGTTTTTATACAAGAATCATCAATGGGATTCTCTGAATTTGGGTAAAAAATCAAGAAAATTAGGGCTTTGAGCAAAAATCTTAAAATGGGGATTTGAAGGACCATTTGTAGTCCGAATTGGGATTTATTGGTATATACGAACTCGTGGAGAGACGAGGATTTCGAAAACATGAGTTTCATAATTTTTCGAGAAGCATACCGAATGTCGGATTTTGACAACTTCGTGGGTTTTGGTGTAAATCGAGTTATTTCGATTGGGCTATGTCTAATTAGCCTATATTGATGTATTCTTATTGATTTTGATCCAATTTGGCATCTGAGGAGATTTATTTGCGAGGCAAGCACAAGGCGAGCTAGGACTTCAACCGGTTAAAGGTGAGTGGTGGTAGTAAATGATGTACTGAGGGTTTTAAACCTCGTACATGCACTATACAGTGCTATGCTGAGATGAAAAATGTGTCGTGTGACGAGCTTGGTGGCATTGTGACTAGAGATTTGGACTTGGTCATTCCCGATTGACAGTCTTACTATGTGTTATGACTGGGATTGAGCTTATAACTGTGTAATTGGGCTAGTATCCATGTTTGGGGCCTTGTGCCGATCTGTAGAGTATTAGGGAAGCCTGTAGAGCTTGGTGACCCTTATATCGTGCGAGATACATACACTAAGCCATAATTATTGTTGTATAGCATATCATGAGCCAGTACTAGATGTGTACTTTGAGAGAGACTACCAAGGGTGGGATTCCCTGTTCTAGCTGAGTAGGCCTGAGAGGCCAAATCTATATTGACTGAGATGGGTCGAGGACCCACTGTGAGATATTATATATATCTAGATTGGATCGGGTTGCACGCCGCAGCACTATATATATTGGATCAGACTGCATGCCTTAGTGATATATGTGTGGATCGGACTGCACGCCGCAGTAATATACTTGTGCAACGGACTGCACGCCGCAGTATTGTTGTGCTTGGGCTGTATGAGCCCCTTCGTAGTCTGCACAGATTCCCAGTGAGCGTTGTTATATATTGTTGGATCTGGCTGCACGCTGCAGTAATATATCTATATGTATATATATTGGATCGGACTGCACGCTGCAGTTATATATGTGTGGATCGGACTGCACGCCGTAGTATAATAGCGCTTGGGCTGAGGGAGCCCCTCCAAAGTCTGTAAACACCCCCAGTGAGCACCGTTGATGTTAATGGAGCGGGCTGCATGCCGCAGCATTATATATATTGGATCGGCTGCACGCCGCAGCGTTATATATATTGAAGCGGGCGGCGCGCCTCAGCGTTATATATATTGGAGCGGGCTGCACACCGCAACATTAAAGATATATATATATACTTATATATTGGATGGGCTGCACGCCGCAACATTATATATATTGCAGCGGGCTGCACGCCGCAGCGTTATATATATTTGAGCGGGCGGCATGCCGCAACGTTATATATATTGGAGCGGCTGCATGCCGCAACAGTATGAATGATGACTGCGCAGTGTGGGACAGTTGTGAGACTGATGTGGACTGTGAGTTTACCCTTAGGACTGTTTAGTGATAGTACATGTGTTCTTACTTTCAGTTGTTATTTATTATTATTACTCACTGAGTTGAAATATACTCACCCCTCTCCTTTGCACTTTTTGTGCAGATCCACAGCTTTAGGAGGGTAGTTGAGCTATCGCAATTGCTTCATTATTACTATTCCGAGGAGACTTCGAGGTAGCTGCTGACGTCCGCTGGACCTGATCTCTTCCTCTTTATCATTTTGTCTTTATTTATTATGCCTAGACTTGGATTTTTGATATGAAAACAAGTTATTAACGTTAATTGATCAGTATTAATTAATAATCGGCTGGTAAGATGGATAACATGGTCGGGCTTGCCAAGCAATGTGTTGGGCGCCATCAAGACCGGGGTTTGGGTTGTGAAAGGGTAGTAACTGTACGGTTCGGAATCGCGATCCACGTTGGTAAATATTGTATGTATTTTTGTAAGTAATTGGTATCCAATATTGGAATTGATAAAAGGAAGAAATGAACTCAAGTGATAAGTTTATGCTTAAGTCTTAAATTGCTATTTCAAAAGGATAATATATATTGGAAATCACGGGGTAACGCATGGGATAGGAAAGGTAATTCCAAGTCCGCTTGACTGGGGTCCTCCGATTGAGCGGCGATCGCACTCCTCCGATTTTGGGGCGTGACAATACGTTCATACTAGGGCTATACGCATCAGCCTATGACAACCACCTAAGTCTATTTGACTAACACAGTAGTAGTCATAGGACCTTCCGTTTATATATCATGGTTGTTATTTAATAATTGACCGTCGATGAATATTATTTCATTCATATACTAGGGCAATACGCATCGGCCTATAGCAACCGTATAGGCCCATTTACTAATATGATTACCTATGCATATACTATCAAAATTTGATTAGGAGTAATGTCATACGTTCATACTAAGGTCATACGCATCGGCCTACGCAACCATATATGTCCATTTGACTAATACGGTTGTAGTCATAGGACCTTCCATTTATATATAATGGTTGTTATTTAGTAATTGACAATCTATGAATATAATTTCATTCATATACTAGGGCCATACGCATCGGCCTATAGCAACCGCATAGGCCCATTTACTAATATGATTACCTATGCATATACTATCAAAATTTGATTGGGAGTAATGTCATACGTTAATACTAGGGCCATACGCATCGGCCTACGACAACCACATAAGTCCATTTGACAAATATGGTTGTAGTCATACGACCTTCCATTTATATATCGTAATTGTTATTTAGTAATTGACCGTCTATGAATATTATTTCATTCATATACTAGGGCCATACACATCGGCCTATAGCAACCGTATAGGCCTGTTTAATAATATGATTACCAATGCATATACTATCAAAATTTGATTGGGAGTAATGTCATACCTTCATACTAGGGCCATACGCATAGGCCTACGACAACTACATAAGTCAATTTGACTGTAACGACCCGACCAGTCGTTTTAGAAAATTACGCCCCAATCCCTAATTTAACTGTTCCCCTAAGTTCATTTCTGCTATTGTGGTTTGCCGGGAGAGTCGGTTCTGAAAATTTGAGCATTTTGGGACACTTAGTCCCTAAATGAGAGCTTTAAAGTTAGAAAATGGTCCGTAACCGGAACAGTGTTAAGACGATCTCGGAACGGAAATCCGATGGTTCCATTAGCTCCGTTAGGTGATTTCGGGGTTGGGAGCGCGTTCGAATGTATTTTGGAGGTCCGTAGCTCAATTAGGCTTGAAATGCCGAAGGTTGAAATTTTGGCGAAACCGAACGTTAGGTCAGATTTTGATCTGGAGGTCGGAAGGGAATTCCGACAATTTCTGTAGCTTCGTTATGTGATTTTGGATATGTCCACAAATTTTCAGGTCATTTGGACGTCGTTTGGCCGGGTTTTGGATTGAATGTTAGTTTCGAAAGTTTTGAAGAAACTTAGGCTTGAATCGATGTGAATTATGGGTTTTGATGTTGTTAGACGTGTTTTTATGATTGGAATAAGTTTGTATCATGTTTTGGAGTATGTTGGTGGTTTTCGTTGGGGACCCGGGGGCCTCGGAGTGTTTTCGGATGGGTAAACGGAAGGAAAACATGGAAAATTGCAGGTTGGGCCTTCTGTTCTGTCGTTTTCGCCCCTGCGGAAATGGGACCACAGAGGCGAGTCCGCAGGAGCGGAACTTGGGGCGCAGGAGCGCCTGGGATCGCAGAAGCAACCAGTTGGTCACAGATACGGGCTCGCAGGAGAAGAATTTTGTCCGCAGAAGCGGAAATCGCAGAGAGTTAATTATATCAGAAGTTAGAAATTTCAGAAACATTTCCAAACATTGAGGGCTCGGCTTAAGGGGCGATTTGGGCGATTTTGAAGGGAGATTCAAGGGGTTTTCGTCAGGTAATCAACTATGGACTCAAATTATGATTATTGTTGACAATATTATGCAATTATCTCATGAAAATGGAGGAATTTGGGGTGTTTTATGGGGGTTTTCACCCTAGGCTTGAACTTTAGAAAATCAAGGTTTTGAGTGGGCAAATGGAGTCCGAATTTGATAAACTTTATATGCTTAGACTCGTATTGAGACAAGGGTTCCGAAAATATAACTTTCGTGATTTTTCAATAAGCGTACCGAAAGTCGGGTTTTGGCAACTTGTGAGTTTTGGTGTATTTTGAGTTATTTTGATTGGGAAATGCCCAATTAGCCTATTTTGATGTTATTCTATTGATTTTTATCAGATTCTACACTTGTGGAGGCCGACATTCGCGGCAAGAGAGTTGTTTCATAGCGGTTTTGTACCGGAGTCGAGGTAAGTGGCTTGTCTAACCTCGTGTGGGGGAATTTTCACCCCTAGGATATTATGTGATAGTTTAAATGCCTTGTATGCGAGGTGACGGGCGTGTACATGCGCTGGTTGTTGAACACGCACTTTAATTAAAATGTTCGATGAGCGATATTCCTGTCTTTGGTTGTTAATTTGATATTTTTACCCGGTAGTGGTTAGGAAAGCATGATTAGGTAGTACTTAACTGTTTAGTTGCCTAATTGCCTTATTTGAACTCCTTGAAAATTATTGGCACCATTTTTCGGTGAAGTTATAGTTAAGCATAATTGATCTCTCTGTGGATTCCTTTATTTGCTGTGCTTGTGGACTGCGGGTTCGATTCCCGGAGACCCAGGGCTGTGGGTTCGATTCCCAGAGACCCGGTGTGATATTGGTAGGGACTACGGGTTCGATTCCCGAGATCCTGAGTTATTGGTAGGGACTGCGGGTTCGATTCCCGGAGATCCTGAGTTATTGATTATTTATTGAGATATGGGCTGCGGGTTCGATTCCCGGAGACCCAGAGGTACTGTCAATGGGACTGTGTGTTCGATTCCTACATGCCCTGGACTTGTTTTATTTTAGTTGGCTATTCGTTGTTAGCTTAATTGTAAAAGATTGTAGTAATCATCTTATTGTTGCTAGTTCGGAAATTTATTATTCATTTATACTGCTTATTGTTGTTATTATCATTGTATTATTGTTTTCTCAGTAGGGCCCTGACCTTCCTCGTCACTTCTCCATCGAGGTTAGGCTTGGCACTTACTGAGTACCGCTGTGGTGTACTCATGCTACTCTTCTGTACATTTTTGTTGTGCAGATCCAGGTACATCAGGGCAGGCTCACACCAGGTAATTCAGCAGCGTTTCGGGAGACCTCGAGGTATGATCTGCCACGTCCGCGGATCCGGAGGCCTTCCTTCTATTCTAGTGCTAGTAGATGTTTTTCCTTCATTCCGTTGTTAGATACTCCTTTTACATAGAGCTACAATTGTATGATCTCTTTTAGTCTGTGTTACCCGTGGGATTCCGGGTCTTGGTAGTGTTTTAAACAGCGTATTTGACTGGTGTATGTGCCAAGCAGCACGGATTTCATTACTTTCATCTTATTTTCCGCTAATTCTTATTAAATGTTCATAAACTAGTATATTCCGCAATGTGTTAGGCTTACCCAGTTTCGTGGGGACTGGGTGCCATCACGACATGTTCACGATTGGTGAACTAAGGTCGTGACAAGTTGGTATCAGAGCACTAGGTTCATAGGAGTCACGGGACACAGACCGGTTACTTAGAGTCTCGCTGATCGATACTGAGACGTCTGTATTTATCTACGAGGGGCTATGTAACTGTTTAGGAAACTCTTCATTTCTTTGGATTCCTTGTCGTGCGACATTTTTGGCATCAAAAATCTAAACTATTGATTTCTATTCTCTCACAGATGGTGAGGACACGAGCTACTCGCGACGATCAGGTACCCGCGCCCCCTGTTGCCGCCGTCAGAGGCCGGGGCCGAGGTAGAGGACGAGGACGCGCCCGAGGTGCAGCCACAGCACCCGCGCGCGCTGCCGCTGAGGTGCCACAGGTAGACCAGGTTGGAGCGCAGGCACCTGGTACACCGACTACAGCTGCTACTACTCCAACACTACAGAGACCCTGGTCCAGCTTATGAGTATGTATACCACTTTAGCTCGAGCAGATCGGCTTCCTCGCATCGCGCCTACATCTCAGTGCCGGGAGGGGTCCGTACTCCCGCAGCCGTTACACCGGAGCAGCGTGTGCCGGTGGGACAGGTTCCAGATGTTTTGGTTATGCCTCCTGCCGCCCCAACACAGCCCGGAGGTGGACCAGCTGCCTCTGAGAACGAGCAACATAGATTGGAGAGGTTCAAGATATATGACCCTCCAGTGTTTAGTGGTTTGGCTTCAGATGAATCATTGGGTTTTCTAGAGGAGTGTCATCGTATTCTTTGTACTATAGGGATTGTGGAGACCAGCGGGGTTTCCTTCACTGCTTTTCAGTTTCGTGGGGCCGCTTATGATTGGTGGCGCACGTATGAGTTGGATAGTCCAGAGGAGTCTGCTTCATTGACTTGGACGCAGTTTTCGGATCTATTTTTGAGAGAGTTTGTTCCACAGAGCCTTAGGGATTCTTGGCGCTCGGAGTTTGAGCGGTTGCGACAGGGTTCCTTGTCAGTATCGGAGTATGCTATCTGTTTCTCCCGTCTAGCCAGGCATGCACCGGCCTTAGTAGCCACGGTTCGGGAGAGAGTGCGGAGATTTATTGAGGGCCTGATTCCGCCGATCCGATCCACCATGGCCAGAGAGTTGGAGACAGATATATCTTATCAGCAGGCGATGAGCATCGCTAGGAGGATCGAGAGTATGCTCCCTAAAGAGCGGGGAGATAGAGAGGCCAAGAGGTCTCGTGAGTCGGGCCATTTCTCTGGTGCCAGCACTTCAGCAGCCGGTCGTTTTGGCAGGGTTTATTCCGGCCGACAAGTTCACTCAGCATTGCCCGCAGCCGGTAGTACTCCAGCTCTTCCAGCACCTCAGAAACCTTATTATGATCCCCCTGTTTCCGGTGCACCTCCTGCGCGGGGTCCTTCCAGGGGTCAGACTAGTGGGGGTGAGGCCGCTCAGTCACAGTCACCGTGTCCTCCCAGAGCTTGCTTTGGGTGCAGGGATACTCGCCATCTGGTCAGGGAGTGCCCCAGGCCTAGGAGGGGAGCCCCTCATCAGTCTTCGCAGCCTCAGTGTAGTTCTCAGGGCCAACAGGCTATCATTCCAGCTCCAGCTGCCACTCCACCTGTCCAGCCAGCCAGGGGCGGGGGTCAGAGTTCCAGAGGCCGCCCTCGAGAGGGGGGACAGGCCAGATTCTACGCTATTCCTAATCGCGCTGCGGCTGTTGCATCTGACTCTATTATCACAGGTATTATTCTGGTTAGTCACAGGGAGGCATCGGTTCTATTCGACCCTGGTTCCACTTTTTCATATGTGTCTTCTTACTTTGCTTCTCATCCGGGTGTGCCTCGGGATTCTTTGAGTGCCCCCATTTATGTTTCCACTCCGGTGGGTGATTCTTTGGTAGTGGACCGCGTATATCGGTCGTGTTTGATTACCATCTGTGATTTTGAGACCAGAGCGGATCTATTGCTGCTTGGGATGGTCGATTTTGATATTATTCCGGGCATGGACTGGTTGTCGCCCCATTATGCTATTCTTGATTGTCACGCCAAGACCATGACGCTGGCTATGCTAGGCATTCCACGTATTGAATGGAGTGGTACTCTAGATCACACCCCTAGTCGTGCTATTTCTTTTCTCAGAGCTCAGCGTATGGTTGAGAAGGGGTGTGCTGTCTAGCCTATGTGTAGGACGTCAGTGTTGACACTCCCTCTATTGATTCTGTTCATGTGGTACGTGACTTTGCTGATGTATTTCCAGCTGATCTTCCGGGCATGCCGCCCGACAGAGATATTGACTTTGCTATTGACTTGTTGCCGGGCACTCAGCCCATTTCTATTCCACCGTACCGTATGGCTCCTCCTGAGTTAAAGGAGTTGAAGGATCAATTACAGGAGTTATTGGGCAAGAGTTTTATTCGACCCAGTGTTTCGTCTTGGGGTGCTCCTGTATTGTTTGTGAAGAAAAAGGACGGTTCTATGCGTATGTGTATTGACTATCGTCAGCTGAACAAGGTTACGGTGAAGAACCGGTATCCTTTGCCCCGTATTGATGATTTATTTGACCAGCTACAGGGCGCACATGTGTTTTCTAAGATTGATTTGCGCTCTGGGTATCATCAGCTGAAGATTCGGGAGCCAGATATCCCGAAGACTGCCTTCAGGACCCGGTATGGTCACTATGAGTTCCTCGTGATGTCTTTTGGGCTGACTAATGCCCCAGCAGCCTTTATGCATTTGATGCACAGTGTGTTCAGGCCTTATCTGGACTCGTTCGTGATTGTTTTCATTGATGATATTCTAGTATATTCCCGAAGTCGGGAAGAGCACGAGCAGCATTTGAGGATAGTGCTTCAGATTCTGAGGGAGAAGCAGCTTTATGCCAAGTTCTCTAAATGTGAATTCTGGTTGAGTTTAGTGGCATTTTTGGGCCACGTGGTGTCGAGTGATGGTATTCGAGTAGATCCGAGGAAGGTGGAGGCCGTGCGGAGTTGGCCCAGACCCTCCTCCGCTACTGAGATTCGCAGTTTCCTTGGTTTGGCGGGCTATTACCGTCGTTTTGTAGAGGGTTCTCTTCGATTGCAGCACCTATGACTAGATTGACCCAAAAGGGTGCCCCTTTTCGGTGGACAGACGAGTGTGAGGCGAGCTTTCAGAAGCTCAAGACAGCTTTGACTTCGGCCCCTATATTGATGTTGCCTACAGGTTCGGGGTCCTATACCTATATATTGTGATGCCTCACGAGTTGGACTCGGTGCGGTATTGATGCAGGACGGTAGGGTGATTGCCTACGCGTCGAGACAACTGAAGGTGCATGAGAAGAATTACCCTGTTCATGATTTGGAGCTAGCTGCCATTGTTCACGCCTTGAAAATTTGGCGTCATTATTTATATGGGGTTCCTTGTGAGATCTACACTGATCACCGGAGCTTGCAGCACTTGCTTAAGCAGAAGGACCTGAATATGCATCAGAGGAGATGGTTGGAACTACTGAATGACTATGATATTACTATTCTCTATCATCCGGGCAAGGCTAATGTGGTTGTTGATGCCTTGAGTCGTCGGGCAGAGAGTTTGGTGAGTTTAGAATATCTACCAGCTTCGGAGAGGCCTATGGCGATGGATGTTCAGGCTTTGGCCAGGCAGTTTGTTAGACTGGATCTTTCGGAGCCCAGCCGGGTTCTAGCTTGTGTGGTTTCTCGGTCTTCTCTATTTGACCGCATCAGGGAGCGTCAGTTCGACGACCCTCATTTGCTTGTCCTTCAGGATAGAGTTCGGCGTGGTGATGCTCGAGATGTTACCATCGGGGATGATAGAGTCATGAGGATGCAGGGGCGTATCTGTGTGCCCAATGTAGATGATCTTCGAGAGCTGATTCTAGCAGAGGCCCATAGTTCGCGGTATTCCATCCATCCGGGTGCCGCGAAGATGTATCAGGACTTGAAACAGCATTACCGGTGGAGGCGGATGAAGAGGGATATAGTTGATTATGTTTCTAGATGCCTCAATTGCCAGCAGGTGAAGTATGAGCATCAGCGCCCAGGTGGATTGATGGACTTTGTATCTGGACTTCCACGGACTGTTAGGAAGTTTGATTCCATTTGGGTTATTGTGGATCGGCTGACCAAGTCCTCCCATTTTATACCGGTGAGCACTACTTATTCCTCGGAGCGACTGGCGGAGATCTATATCAGGGAGATAGTTCAGCTGCATGGTATTCCAGTTTCCATCATTTCAGATAGAGGCACTCAGTTCACTTCACGGTTCTGGAGAGCCGTACAGCAGGAGTTAGGTACTCGGGTGGAGCTGAGCACAGCGTTTCATCCCCAGACTTATGGTTAGTCCGAGCGCACTATTCAGATTTTGGAGGATATGCTCCGTGCGTGTGTGATTGAGTTTGGAGGTTCATGGGATCACTTCTTGTCGCTGGCAGAGTTTGTTTATAACAACAGCTACCAGTCTAGTATTCAGACGGCACCGTACGAGGCCCTATATGGCAGGAGGTGCAGGTCTCCCGTGGGTTGGTTTGAGCCGGGCGAGGCCAGGTTGCTAGGTACTGATATGGTTCAGGAGGCTATGGACAAGGTCAAGGTGATTCGGGACAGACTTCGTGCAGCCCAGTCTAGACAGAAGAGTTATGCGGACAAGAAGGTTCGCGATGTGGCTTTTATGGTTGGCGAGCGGGTTCTACTTCGAGTCTCGCCCATGAAGGGCGTTATGAGGTTTGGGAAGAAAGGAAAGCCGAGTCCTAGGTTTATTGGCCCTTTTGAGATTTTGAGGCGTGTTGGGGAGGTTGCTTATGAGTTGGCCTTACCTCCCAGTCTAGCCGGAGTTCATCCCGTATTTCATGTCTCCATGCTCCGGAGATACCATGGTGACCCGTCGCATGTGTTGGATTTCACTTCTGTTCAGCTAGACAAGGATCCGTCTTATGTTGAGGAGCCGGTAGCCATTCTAGACAGGCAGGTCAGAAAGCTAAGGTCAAAGAACATCGCTTCGGTAAAGGTTCGGTGGCGGGGCCAGCCGGTCGAGGAGGCGACTTGGGAGACCGAGCAGGATATGCGCAGCCAGTACCCTCATCTTTTCACTACTCCAGGTATGTTTTCTATGCTCGTTCGAGGACGAACGAATCTTTAAGTGTGGGAAGATGTAACGACCCGACCGGTCGTTTTAGAAAATTACGCCCCAATCCCTAATTTAACTGTTCCCCTAAGTTCATTTCTGCTATTGTGGTTTGCCGGGAGAGTCGGTTCTGAAAATTTGAGCATTTTGGACACTTAGTCCCTAAATAAGAGCTTTGAAGCTAGAAAATGGCCCGTAGCCGGAACAGTGTTAAGACGATCTCGAACGGAAATCCGATGGTTCCATTAGCTCCGTTAGGTGATTTCGGGGTTGGGAGAGCGTTCGGAATGTATTTTGGAGGTCCGTAGCTCAATTAGGCTTGAAATGCCGAAGGTTGAAATTTTGGCGAATCCGAACGATAGGTGAGATTTTGATCCGTGGGTCGGAATGTTATTCCGACAATTTCTGTAGCTTCGTTGTGTGATTTTGGATATGTCCGCAAATTTTCAGGTCATTTGGACATCGTTTGGCCGGGTTTTGGATTGAACGTTAGTTTTGAAAGTTTTGAAGAAACTTAGGCTTGAATCGATGTGAATTATGGGTTTTGATGTTGTTAGACGTGTTTTTATGATTGGAATAAGTTCGTATCATGTTTTGGAGTATGTTGGTGATTTTCGTTGGGGACCCGGGGGCCTCGGAGTGTTTTCGGATGGGTAAACGGAAGGAAAACATGGAAAATTGCAGGTTGGGCCTTCTGTTCTGTCGTTTTCGCCCCTGCGGAAATGGGACCGCAGAGGCGAGTCCGCAGGAGCGGAACTTGGGGCGCAGGAGCGCCTGGGTTCGCAGAGGCGGATCCTCTTCCGCTAAGGCGGAGTCGCGGGAGCGGAAGACTCGTCGCAGAAGCGACCTTGGGTCGAGGAGTGAGAATCCGCAGGAGCGGAGGGGAATTCGCTGAAGCGAGTCCGCAGAAGTGGACTATTTCTCGCAGAAGCGAAAATTCTCGCAGGAGCGGTTGTCCAATCGCGGAAGCGGACGCGCGGAAGCGGTCCTTTTCTCGCAGAAGCGGGATTGGCCAGTTAGGCCTGGGATCGCAGAAGCGACCAGTTGGTCGCAGATACGGGCTCGCAAGAGCGGAATTTTGTCCGCAAAAGCGGAAATCGCAGAGAGTTAATTATATCAGAAGTTAGAAATTTCAGAAACATTTCCAAACATTGAGGGCTCGGCTTAAGGGGCGATTTGGGCGATTTTGAAGGGAGATTCAAGGGGTTTCTTCAAGTAATCAACTATGGACTCAAATTATGATTATTGTTGACAATATTATGCAATTATCTCATGAAAATGGAGGAATTTGGGGTGTTTTATGGGGGTTTTCACCCTAGGCTTGAACTTTAGAAAATCAAGGTTTTGAGTGGGCAAATGGAGTCCGAATTTGATAAACTTTATATGCTTAGACTCGTATTGAGACAAGGGGTTCCGAAAATATAACTTTCGTGATTTTTCGATAAGCGTACCGAAAGTCGGGTTTTGGCAACTTGTGGGTTTTGGGGTATTTTGAGTTATTTTGATTGGGTAATGCCCAATTAGCCTATTTTGATGTGATTCTATTGATTTTTATCAGATTCTACACTTGTGGAGGCCAACATTCGCGGCAAGAGAGTTGTTTCATAGCGGTTTTGTACCGGAGTCGAGGTAAGTGGCTTGTCTAACCTCGTGTGGGGAATTTTCACCCCTAGGATATTATGTGATAGTTTAAATGCCTTGTACGCGAGGTGACGGGCGTGTACATGCGCTGGTTGTTGAACACGCACTTTAATTAAAATGTTCGATGAGCAATATTCCTGTCTTTGGCTGTTAATTTGATATTTTTACCCGGTAGTGGTTAGGAAAGCATTATTAGGTAGTACTTAACTGTTTAGTTGCCTAATTGCCTTATTTGAACTCCTTGACAATTATTGGCACTATTTTTCGGTGAAGTTATAGTTAAGCATAATTGATCTCTCTGTGGATTCCTTTATTTGCTGTGCTTGTGGACTGCGGGTTCGATTCCCGGAGACCCAGGGCTGTGGGTTCGATTCCTAGAGACCCGGTGTGATATTGGTAGGGACTACGGGTTCGATTCCCGAGATCCTAAGTTATTGGTAGGGACTGCGGGTTCGATTCCCGGAGATCCTGAGTTATTGATTATTTATTGAGATATGGGTTGCGGGTTCGATTCCCGGAGACCCAGAGGTACTGTCAATGGGACTGTGGGTTCGATTCCTACAGGCCTTGGACTTGTTTTATTGAGTTGGCTATTCGTTGTTAGCTTAATTGTAAACGATTGTAGTAATCATCTTATTGTTGCTAGTTCGGAAATTTATTATTCATTTAAACCGCTTATTGTTGTTATTATCATTGTATTATTGTTTTCTCAGTAGGGCCCTGACCTTCCTCGTCACTACTCCATTGAGGTTAGGCTTGGCACTTACTGAGTACCGTTGTGGTGTACTCATGCTACTCTTCTGCACATTTTTGTTGTGCAGATCCAGGTACATCAGGGCAGGCTCACACCAGGTGATTTAGCAGCGTTTCGGGAGACCTCGAGGTATGATCTGCCACGTCCGTGGATCCGGAGGCCTTCCTTCTATTCTAGTGCTAGTAGATGTTTTTCCTTCATTCCATTGTTAGATACTCCTTTTACATAGAGCTACAATTGTATGATCATTTTTAGTCTGTGTTACCCGTGGGATTCCGGGTCTTGGTAGTGTTTTAAACAACGTATTTGAATGGTGTATGTGCCAAGCGGCACAGATTTCATTCCTTTCATCTTATTTTCCGCTAATTCTTATTAAATGTTCATAAACTAGTATATTCCGCAACGTGTTAGGCTTACCCAGTTTCGTGGGGACTGGGTGCCATCACGACATGTTCACGATTGGTGAACTAGGGTCGTGACATTGACAAATACGAGTTTAGTCATAGGAACTTCCGTTTATATATCGTGGTTGTTATTTAATAATTGACGGTCTATGAATATAATTTCAATCATATACAAGGGCCATACGCATCAGCTTATAGCAACCGTATAGGCCCATTTACTAATATGATTACCTATGCATATAATATCAAAATTTTATTAGGAGTAATGTCATACGTTCATACTAGGGCCTTACGCATCAGCCTACGACAACCACATAAGTCTATTTGACTAATACGGTAGTAGTCATAGGACATTCCGTTCATATTTTGTGGTAGTTATTTAGTAAATGACTGTCTATGAATATTATTTCATTCATATACTAGGGCCATACGCATCGGCCTATAGCCACCGTATAGGCCAGTTTACTAATATGATTACCTATGCATATACTATCAAAATTTGATTAGGAGTAATAGCATACGTTCATACAAGGGCAATACACATCGGCGCACGACAACCACATAAGATCTATTTGACTAATACGGTAGTAATCATAGGACCTTCCGTTTATATATCGTGGTTGTTATTTAGTAATTGACCGTCAATAAGTATAATTTCATTCAAATACTAGGGCCATACGCATAGGCCTATATCAACCGTACATGCCCGTTTACTAATATGATTAGCTACGCATATACTATCAAAATTTGATTAGGAGTAATGTCATACCTTCATACTAGGGCCATACGCATCGGCCTACGACAACCACATAAGTCAATTTGACAAATACGATTTTAGTCATAGGAACTTCCGTTTATATATCGTGGTTGTTATTTAATAATTGACGGTCTATGAATATAATTTCAATCATATAAAAGGGCCATACGCATCAGCTTATAGCAACCGTATAGGCCCATTTACTAATATGATTGCCTATGCATATAGTATCAAAATTTTATTAGGAGTAATATCATACGTTCATACTAGGGCCTTACGCATCAGCCTACGACAACCACATAAGTCTATTTGACTAATACGGTAGTAGTCATAGGACATTCCGTTCATATTGTGTGGTTGTTATTTAGTAATTGACTGTCTATGAATATTATTTCATTCATATACTAGGGCCATACACATCGGCCTATAGCCGCCGTATAGGCTAGTCTACTAATATGATTACCTATGCATATACTATCAAAATTTGATTAGGAGTAATAGCATACGTTCATACAAGGGCAATACACATCGGCGTACGACAACCACATAAGATCTATTTGACTAATACGGTAGTAATCATAGGACCTTCCGTTTATATATCGTGGTTGTTATTTAGTAATTGACCGTCAATTAGTATAATTTCATTCAAATACTAGGGCCATACGCATCGGCCTATATCAACCGTATAGGCCCGTTTACTAATATGATTACCTACGCATATACTATCAAAATTTGATTAGGAGTAATGTCATACGTTCATACAAGGGCCATACGCATCGGCCTATGACAACCACATAAGTCTATTTGACTAATACGTTTGTAGTCATAGGACCTTCCGTTTATATATCGTGGTTGCTATATAGTAAATGACCGTCTATGAATATAATTTCATTCATATACTAGGGCCATACGCATCGGTCTATAGCAACCGTATATGCCCATTTACTAATATGATTAAATGTGCATATACTATCAAAATTTGATTGGGTGTAATGGCATGCGTTCATACTAGGTCCATACGCATCGGCCTACGTAACCACATAAGTCCATTTGACTACTACAGTTGTAGTCACAGGACCTTCCATTTATATAACATGGTTGTTATTTAGTAATTGACCGTCTATGAATATAATTTCATTCTTATACTAGGGCCACACGCATTGGCCTATAGCAACCGTATAGGCCCATTTACAAATATGATTACCTATGCATATACTATAAAAATTTTATTAGGAGTAATGTCATACGTTCATACTAAGGTCATATGCTTCGTCCTACGACAACCACATAAGTCCATTTGACTAATATAGTTGTAGTCATGTGACCTTCTGTTTATGTATCATGGTCGTTATTTCGTAATTGACCGTCTATGAATATAATTTCATTCATATACTAGGGCCATACGCATCGGTCTATAGCGACCATATATGGCCGTTTACTAATACGATTACCTATGCATATAATATCAAAATTTGATTCGGTGTAATGTCATACGTTCATACTAGGTCCATATGCATCGGCCAACACAACAACATAAGTCCATTTGACTAATACGATTGAAGTCACAAGACCTTGAATTTATTTATCGTGGTTGTTATTTAGTAATTGACCGTCTATGAATATAATTTCATTCAGATACTAGGGCCATACGCATCGGCCTATGCCAACCGTGTAGGCTCGTTTACTAATATGATTACCTATGCATATACTATCAAAATATGATTAGAAGAATGTCATACGTTCATACTAGGGCCATACAAATCGGCCTATGACAACCACATAAGGCTATTTCACTAATACAGTAGTAGTCATATGACCTTCCGTTTATATACCGTGGTTGTTATTTAGTAATTGACCGTCTATGAATATTATTTCATTCATATACTAGGGCCATACGCATCGGCCTATAGCAACCATATAGGCCCTTTACTAATATGATTACCTATGCATATACTATCAAAATTTGATTAGGAGTAATGTGAGACGTTCATACTAAGGTCATACGCATCGGTCTACACAACCACATAAGTCCATTTGACTAATATATTTGTAGTCATAGGTCCTTCCATTTATATATCGTGGTTGTTATTTAATAATTGACCGTCTATGAATATTATTTCATTCATATACTAGGGTCATACGTGTAAGGCCCCGTAAAATTTATTTGCATAAAACCTAGTAGCTGTGGTGTCATGGTCCGAATAATGTGTTAGGAATGCGTAGAACCTAGTAAGGCTTCATGGCACTCCACTTTCTATCATCTCAGATCGCGGGGCTCAGTTCACCGCTAACTTTTGGAAGAAGTTTCAGCAAGGTTTGGGAACTCAGGTGAATCTCAGCACAGCTTTCCATCCACAGACCGACGGTCAGGCCGAGCGGACCATTCAGACGCTTGAAGATATGTTACGGGCTTGTGTCCTCGATTTTAAAGGTAATTGGGATGACACTTGCCACTGATAGAATTTGCTTACAATAATAGCTAGCATGCTAGCATTCAGATGGCCCCATTTGAGGCATTGTATGGGAGAAGATGTAGATCGCCAATCGGGTGGTTTGAGGTAGGTGAAGCGGAATTACTAGGGCCAGATATGGTGTACGAAGCTATGGAAAAGGTCTAGGTTATTCAGGAGAGAATGAAAACAGCACAGAGTCGTCAAACATCCTATGAAGACGTTCGCCGAAGGGATTTGGAGTTTCAAGTCGATGATTGGGTGTTCTCTTGAGGGTATCTCCTATGAAGGGAGTCATGCGATTTGGAAAGAAAGGGAAATTGAGTCCTAGGTATGTCGGGCCATATCGGATCGTTCAAAGGATTGGTCAAGTTGCTTATAGGCTAGAATTGCCTCCTGAGATGTCATCAGTGCACCCGGTATTCCATGTGTCCATGTTGAAGAAAGTGATAGGAGATCCATCTACCATCATGCCAATCGAAGCTATAGAGGTTAATGAAGATTTGTCATATGAAGAAGTTCCAGTTGCCATTCTTGATAGGCAAGTCCGTAAATTGAGAAATAAGGAAGTTGCCTCTGTTAAAGTATTGTGGCGAAGTCAACAAGTTGAGGAGGCCACATGGGAAGCAGAAAAAGAGATGAAAGAAAAGTACCCCCATTTTTTTGATCAAGCCTAGAAGAAATTAGGTGACCCTTCTACTCCTAGTAACTGCAATCTTGTCTAAGTTGTTTCCCTCGTAGTATTAGTAAAGTCTCCTTCATTTTGTAATGAGTTAAATGTGTTGTTGCCTTGGGTCACTTGAATCGTTCTTGATAAATGAAAGCCTTATAAAGATTTACGTGTTAAATAAGCAACTAATAGTAAGTGTAGATTGGTAATGGTTTGTTAAGTGTACATGGTGTGTTAAAATGGTTAAATAAGGTGAGAATTCATTGAAGTGACTAGTTCCTGTGCAATTGTAACAATGTGATAGAATATGTGCATTCGTTGAGGTAAGGAAGTGTATACCAGTTGTGGGAAATGTTGTATTTGTGTATTGTTGTTTGGTAATGTGTTTCGGGGGCCCTCTGACAGGTGGATATGTCCATAATACAAAGGAAACTCTGGCGAAATTTTTCTAAAATATAAGAGTTAGTTAAAATTTTGATAGTTTGCATAGCATGTCTTTCAAAGCCAACTCATTTTCAAATCCTCATTCGAGGACGAATGATCTTAAGGGGGGAGGATGTAAGGCCGCGTAAAAATTTTGTTCATAAAACCTAGTAGCTGTGGTGTCTTGGTAGTGATTTAAGTTTCAAAAATGTAGAGAATTAATTTCTCCGAAAAGTGTCCAATATGCGGTCAAGAATGCGATCGCAAACCTGACATGTGGACCGCATTCTTGCCGCAAAACGTTCCACAGAGTTTCCCAAAAATCGTGTCAAAAGTGCGGTCGATATGCGATCGCATGTCAAATCTGCGGTGCACTTTGCGACCGCAGATCAAGCATGCGGACCGCATTCTGGCCGCATTCCTTAACAGAACCTGTGTAAAATTTGGGGCAATTCTGCGGTCACTATGCGGACCGCATGTTGATTCTCCGGTCGCATAGTGCACCGCATAATTGACCCCGGCCCAGATTTTTGTAACATTTTGACCCGATCTCTTCTTTAATATAACACCTTTCTTCTTCATTTTATCACATCATTTTACCAAAATTAGAGAGAGAAGAGAGGGTTTTTAGAGAGAGAAATCTTTCATCTTCAAAGATTGTTCCAACCATCTTAATTCCAAGGGATCCTAGGGCAAGGATTCAACTTCCCCAATATTTTCAAGGTAAAAACCCTAACTATTTTCTTTGATTTTCAGTTTTAAATTGGGTAAAGAGAGGTTTGCATATAATAGCTTTTGGAAATAGAATTTTACACTCATGCATGATTATTGAACTTGATTTCTAGTAAATAGAAGTGAGTAGAAGTAAGAGTCTTCAAGAACAAGGTTGGCAAGAGTAAGATAGCTTGGGTAAGCATAAAGTAGGAAGTTAACGGAAGAAAAACTCATCACCAGGTATGTATGGCAAATTTTGATTCTTGTGAAATCGCCTATATGTGTGAAAATTGCTTGGTTAATGTTAATTTGACAAATTGTGTGAAATTCTCAAAGTTGTTGTTGAAATATGAGTGATGTGGTATAGAATATGAACCGAAAGTTAAATGAGAGTTGAATTGGGTAAAGAATTGTGAATAATACTTATGATGGCCTATATGGCACCTTGTGGAAAGGAAACGAAACACTCGAGAATTGGTTTATTTTGGAAAGAGATGAAACACTTGAATTGTGGAAATATTGTAACATGGTTGTGATATTGATTCGAAATATAATTGAGAACATGGAACAATGTGCAAGTTGCTTATTTGAACTTGTTGAAATTGTGTGTAGTACCTTATCTGCTGTTTGAAATTGTTGCGTTTTAAACTGTAAGGCGGGGTCGTGTTGCGCACCGCAACGTGAGGAAATAAGGTGTGGGTTGGGGTGATAAGGGTGGCCGAGGTAATAAGGGTGGTCAGGGGCAATAAGGATGGAAAGTGATCGAAATCGCTATTGAAAATTGATACAAAAATCAATAATGTGAAATTGTGAAAGGAGACAGCAGGAGAGTTTGCAACCTGTGGGGCCCTGATTGCCCCTTTGTTTGACTACTTGTGCTTTACGTGATTGATTTGTTATTGTTAAATTGGTTGATCGTAGAAAGTGCTTTGTGTGAGAATTATTTGAAATGAGGAAAATGTGGAAACATGGTTGGCTGGCTTAATTAATTGTTGATGTAATTTAATGGCTTGAGTTTACTTGGGACAAAGTTTGTCCATACATACCAGTACAATTCAAGTGTACTGACGTCCCTTTTGCCGGGGCGCTACATTCGTGTCATGATTGTAGGTGGATCAGTAGCAGGCACTTCAGCTCATCGGCAGTAGTATCCTTCTCCTTCCACCGCCCGTTTTGGTGAGCCCCTTTCTTCCTCGGGGCCTTGTGTGGTTCATGCCACTCGGTTTAGATTTCATTTTGGTTTTGCAAGGTATAGCCGGAGCCTTGTTACCGGCAAGTATTGTATTTCCCTTTTTGTATCCTAGAGGCTCCATAGACATGTAAACTATGGGATTGTGGCCTATGTATATGTATGGGGCGTTGTAAATATAAATTATGAACTTGTTAGTGAATCAATCACATGGTTATGTTTATGCATTATGAAATCAGTCATTATTGGTAAAATATTTGGTTAATGAGAAACAATCAACACAGGGTTAACGCGTGGGAATGAAAGGCACCTAGGTCCGCTTGACTGGGGCAACTCGGTCAGGCGCCGGTCATGTCCCTCGATTTGGGGCGTGACAAACTTGGTATCAGAGCATATGGTTTTTTTTTTAAAGTGTCCTAGGATGTCTCGGAGCCGTGTCTAGTAGTGCCCTTCTTATAGGTGTGTTGTCGACCACATCATATAAGTAGGGGGCTAAACGGGCATTTAGGAACTTACCTATTTCTTTGTTACTCTATATCGTGCGGTAAAGTGCAATGTGGAAATATCTATGTCTAATTCGTGCCTTGTTCCCAAATTTTCAGAATATGGCACCTAAGAAGAAGGCTAGACTCGGCCTTAGGGCCAATGCCGGCCCAAGTGTGGCTGTTAACCATGTACCCGATGCCGTGGGAGAGAATGACCTACCGGTCCCGAATTTGCCTGGCCCATCTGTTCAAAACCCAAGTGTCCCTATTCCAGCTGCGGCAGAGGATGCCACCATTCCTCCTGCCAGTGTTCCTGACTCAGATACAGTTCCCGCTTCGGGCTCCGGTATCTCTAATGAAGAACTTAGGGGAGCCATCCATATGTTAACACAATTAGTGGCTGCCCAGGCCCAGAGATCCCATGATGCCCCTGCATCCTCCAGCGGACATGGAGATTCCTTTGGTTCCAGAGTCCACCAGTTCTTGCGATTGGCCCCTCCAGAATTTTCAGGTACCGATCCAGAGGCTGATCCACAGGAATTCCTTGATGAGATATACAAGACCCTCCGAGTGATGAAGGCTACGGATATAGAGGGGGTAGAGTTGGCCTCTTACAGGCTGAAGGGAGCGGCACGTTCATGGTTCGAAATGTGGGAGGCTTCCCGTGAGGAAGGGAGCCCTCCGGCCAGATGGGATGAGTTCGTGGATGCATTTATGGACCACTTCTTACCTGCTGAGGCAATGGCAGCCCGTGCCACTGAGTTCGAGGTTCTCAAACAGGGCAGTATGAGTGTTTGGGAGTATCATGTGGAGTTCGTAAGGTTGTCCAAGTACGCTCCTCATTTAGTGTCGACCATGGATGCCCGGTTCGACGGTTTGTTCAGGGCCTTAGCCCTTTGGTAGTGAATGAGGCCGCCACAGCAGCTTTGCACTCAGATATGAACTATGGGAGGATCGTGGGGTTTGCTCAGGCCACAGAGGCCAGGAAATTGAAGATTCGTGCAGAAAGAGAAAGTAGAAGCAGGGCCCGGTCAATGGGTCATTCAGGGAGATCGCTTCCAGGGAAAGGGTCCTCGGAGCCATCCCAGTCATATGCTCAGTCCTCCGCGAGAGCACCACCATCCGTGCACAGTCATCAGTAGGGTAGTTACTCGAGACCTGGTTCAGACAGCAGGAGGTCTCGTCAGTCTGGTCGTCCTGGGGTGAGATCCCAGCAGCAGGGGAGACCTACATGCCCCAAGTGTGGGAGATTTCATACAGAGACTTGCTACCTTGACCTTCCAGTGTGCTTCGGGTGCGGGGTGAGAGGTCACATTCAACGAGATTGTCGTGCACCCCGTCAGGGTATAGGTAGGGGATCTGCTCAGTCATCCGGTTCTTCAGCTGCTACATCATCAGCGCGTACTCCAGCAGCAGCGGGGCGTGGTGCAGCTAGGGGTGGAGCTCAGGGTAGGGGTGGACCTAGCCGATTCTATGCATTGAGTGGCCGCCAGAATGCCGAGGCTTCTCCAGATGTTGTTACAGGTATCATGTCTGTTCGGACTATTGATTGCTATGCCCTTATTGATCCAGGGTCCTCCTTGTCTTATGTTACTCCTTTCATTGCTTCAAGTTTTGGGATAGAACCCGAACAACTTCATGAGCCGTTTTCTGTGTCGACTCCAATTGGTGATTCTATTACAGCCTCACGAGTCTATAGGAATTGTGTTGTTACGGTGGGTGGTCGTGATACCACAGCTGATCTTATTGAGCTTGGGATGGTAGATTTTGATGTAATTATGGGGATGTATTGGCTCTATTCGTGCTTTGCCAAACTTGACTGTCGAACGAGAGTTTTGAGGCTCGAGTTCCCTAACGAGCCAGTTATTGAATGGAGAGGAAATGGTGTAGTGCCAAGAGGTAGGTTTATTTGCTACCTTAAGGCTTCGAAGATGATTAAGAAAGGGTGTATTTATCACCTGGTTCGGGTAACGGACACCACCTCAGAGGTGCCTACCCTCGAGTCCGTGCCAATTGTGAATGAATTTCCTGAAGTGTTTCCAGATGAGCTTCCGGGCATTCCGCCGGATAGGGAGATTGACTTTGGGATCGATGTATTGCCGGATACTCAGCCAATATCCATTCCACCATACAGAATGGCGCCAACAGAGTTAAGGGAGTTAAAGGAGCAAGCTGAGGGATTTATTAGAGAAAGGGTTCATACGACCGAGTGTGTCACCGTGGGGTGCTCCGGTTCTCTTTGTCAGAAAGAAGGATGGGTCACTTCGAATGTGTATTGATTATCGGCAGCTTAACAAAGTCACCATTAAGAATAAATATCCATTGCCTCGAGTGGATGATATGTTTGACCAATTGCAGGGAGCGAGGTTCTTCTCAAAGATTGATTTACGGTCTGTAAACCTCCTCTACACAAATCCACGGTCCGTTAACCTCGAATCATCCCCGAACTCGTTATGGTCACTTTGAGTTTTTGGTTATGTCTTTTGGGCTAACCAACGCCCCAGCAGCTTTTGTGGACCATATGAATCGGGTTTTCAAGTCATTCCTAGATTCCTTTGTGATTGTATTCATTGACGATATTCTCATCTACTCTCGGAGCAGGGAAGATCATGCCGTTCACCTCAGAGCAGCGTTGCAGACCCTTCTTCAGCATCAATTGTATGCCAAGTTCTCAAAATGTGAGTTTTGGTTGGAGTCCGTAGCCTTTCTAGGGCATGTTATTTCCAGTGAGGGAATTATGGTGGATCCTCAGAAGATTGCGGCAGTGAAAGATTGGCCTAGACCCACGACCCCGACAGAGATTCGCAGCTTTTTGGGTCTGGCAAGGTACTATCGGAGGTTTGTAGAGGGATTCTCAACCCTCGCCTCCCCATTGACTAAATTGACGCAGAAAGTAGTTAAGTTCCAGTGGTCCGAAGCATGTGAGAAAAGTTTCCAAGAACTGAAGTCAAGATTGACCTCGGCACCAGTATTGGCCTTGCCAGAAGGCACAGAGGGATTTGTAGTCTATTGTGATGCCTCCACAGTCGGTTTGGGATGTGTATTGATGCAGCACGGAAAGGTTATAGCTTATGCTTCCAGACAACTCAAGAACCATGAGAAGAATTATCCGACGCATGATTTGGAACTTGCAGCTGTTGTGTTTGCCTTGAAAATATGGCGACACTATCTTTATAGGGTTCATGTAGATGTGTTTTCGGACCACAAGAGCCTCCAGTATTTGTTCAAGCAGAAGGAGCTAAATCTGAGACAGCGACGGTGGTTAGAATTGCTCAAGGACTATGATATGAACATATTGTACCATCCAGGAAAGGCAAATGTGGTAGCTGACGCTCTTAGTCGGAAATCCATGGGTAGTTTGGCTCATTTGGGTGTGGATCAGAGACCCCTGGCTCGAGAGGTCTACCAATTAGCCAGCTTGGGGGTTCGTATTTCGGCGTCAGACGAGGGGGATATTTTGGTGCATAATGGAGCAGAATCATCATTGGTCGCGGAAATCAAGGAAAAACAGTTCATGGATCCAGCATTGGTTCGGGTAAAGGAAGCAGTCATGAATAACAAGACCTCAGCATTTGTACTCAGCAACGAAGATGGTGTATTGCGGTGTCAAGATAGGCTATGTGTTCCGGATATGGACGAGCTTCGGGAAAGGGTAATGGTAGAGGCTCATATTTCCAGGTATTTGGTACACCCGGGTTCCACAAAAATGTATCATGACCTTAAGGAGATTTATTGGTGGAACGGTATGAAAAGGGATGTAGCAAGCTTTGTAGCTAAATGTCCGAACTGTCAACAAGTGAAAGCCGAGCATCAACGGCCCGGCGGATTAACTAAGCTTATAGAAATACCAAGGTGGAAATGGGAAATGATCAATATGGATTTCGTGGTAGGGTTACCTCGCACTCAGCGTAAGTTTGACTCAATATGGGTGATAGTGGATCGAATCACCAAATCAGCTCACTTCCTGCCTGTCAAGTCCACTGATACAGGCGGAGCAATATGCAAGATTGTACATCAAAGAGATAGTAAGGCTTCATGGCACTCCACTTTCTATCATCCCAGATCGCGGGGCTCAGTTCACCGCTAACTTTTGGAAGAAGTTTCAGCAAGGTTTGGGAACTCAGGTGAATCTCAGCACAGCTTTCCATCCACAGACCGACGGTCAGGCCGAGCGGACAATTCAGACGCTTGAAGAGATGTTACGGGCTTGTGTCCTAGATTTTAAAGGTAATTGGGATGAACACTTGCCACTGATAGAATTTGCTTACAATAATAGCTATCATGCTAGCATTCAGATGGCCCCATTTGAGGCTTTGTATAGGAGAAGATGTAGATCGCCAATCGGGTGGTTTGAGGTAGGTGAAGCGGAATTACTAGGGCCAGATATGGTGTACGAAGCTATGGAAAAGGTCAAGGTTATTCAGGAGAGAATGAAAACAGCACAGAGTCGTCAAAAATCCTATGCGGACGTTCGCCGAAGGGATTTGGAGTTTCAAGTCGATGATTGGGTGTTCTTGAGGGTATCTCCTATGAAGGGAGTCATGCGATTTGGAAAGAAAGGGAAATTGAGTCCTAGGTATGTCGGGCCATATCGGATCGTTCAAAGGATTGGTCAAGTTGCTTATAGGCTAGAATTGCCTCCTGAGATGTCATCAGTGCATCCGGTATTCCATGTGTCCATGTTGAAGAAAGTGATAGGAGATCCATCTACCATCATGCCAGTCGAAGCTATAGAGGTTAATGAAGATTTGTCATATGAAGAAGTTCCAGTTGCCATTCTTGATAGGCAAGTCCGTAAATTGAGAAATAAGGAAGTTGCCTCTGTTAAAGTATTGTGGCGAAGTCAACAAGTTGAGGAGGCCACATGGGAAGCGGAAAGAGAGATGAAAGAAAAGTACCCCCATTTGTTTGATCAAGCCTAGAAGAAATTAGGTGACCCTTCTACTCCTAGTAATACTGCCATCTTGTCTAAGTTGTTTCCCTCTTAGTATTAGTAAAGTCTCCTTCATTTTGTAATGAGTTAAATGTGTTGTTGCCTTGGGTCACTTGAATCGTTCTTGATAAATGAAAGCCTTATAAAGATTTACGTGTTAAATAAGCAACTAGTAGTAAGTGTAGATTGGTAATGGTTTGTTAAGTGTACATGGTGTGTTAAAATGGTTAAATAAGGTGAGAATTCATTGAAGTGACTAGTTCCTGTGCAATTGTAACAATGTGATAGAATATGTGCATTCGTTGAGGTAAGGAAGTGTATACTAGTTGTGGGAAATGTTGTATTTGTGTATTGTTGTTTGGTAATGTGCTTCGGGGGCCCTCTGACAGGTGGATATGTCCATAATACAAAGGAAACTCTGGCGAAATTTTTCTAAAATATAAGAGTTAGTTAAAATTTTGATAGTTTGCATAGCATGTCTTTCAAAGCCAACTCATTTTCAAATCCTCATTCGAGGACGAATGATCTTAGGGGGGGAGGATGTAAGGCCCCGTAAAAATTTTGTGCATAAAACCTAGTAGCTGTGGTGTCATGGTCCGAATAATGTGTTAGGAATGCGTAGAATTCTTCGCGGCGAGCTTGCTCGCCGCGGTTCGGACCCTTGGTAGTGATTTCAGTTTCAAAAATGTAGAGAATTAATTTTTCCGAAACGTGTCCAATATGCGGTCAAGAATGCGATCGCAAACCTGACATGCGGACCGCATTCTTGCCGCAAAACGTTCCAGAGAGTTTCCCAAAAATCGTATCAAAAGTGCGGTCGATATGCGATCGCATGTCAAATCTGCGGTGCACTTTGCGACCGCAGATCAAGCATGCGGACCGCATTCTGGCCGCATTCCTTAACAGAACCTGTGTAAAATTTGGGGCAATTCTGCGGTCACCATCCGGACCGCATGTTGATTCTGCGGTCGCATAGTGCACCGCATAACTGACCCCGGCCCAGATTTTTGTAACATTTTGACCCGATCTCTTCTTTAATATAACACATTTCTTCTTCATTTTATCACATCATTTTACCAAAATTAGAGAGAGAAGAGAGGGTTTTTAGAGAGAGAAATCTTTCATCTTCAAAGATTGTTCCAACCATCTTAATTCCAAGGGATCCTAGGGCAAGGATTCAACTTACCCAATATTTTCAAGGTAAAAACCCTAACTATTTTCTTTGATTTTCAGTTTTAAATTGGGTAAAGAGAGGTTTGCATATAATAGCTTTTGGAAATAGAATTTTACACTCATGCATGATTATTGAACTTGATTTCTAGTAAAAAGAAGTGAGTAGAAGTAAGAGTCTTCAAGAACAAGGTTGGCAAGAGTAAGATAGCTTGGGTAAGCCTAAAGTAGGAAGTTAACGGAAGAAAAACTCATCACCAGGTATGTATGGCAAATTTTGATTCTTGTGAAATCGCCTATATGTGTGAAAATTGCTTGGTTAATGTTAATTTGACAAATTGTGTGAAATTCTCAAAGTTGTTGTTGAAATATGAGTGATGTGGTATAGAATATGAACCGAAAGTTAAATGAGAGTTGAATTGGGTAAAGAATTGTGAATAATACTTATGATGGCCTATATGGCACCTTGTGGAAAGGAAACGAAACACTCGAGAATTGGTTTATTTTGGAAAGAGATGAAACACTTGAATTGTGGAAATATTGTAACATGGTTGTGATATTGATTCGAAATATAATTGAGAACATGGAACAATGTGCAAGTTGCTTATTTGAACTTGTTGAAATTGTGTGTAGTACCTTATCTGCTGTTTGAAATTGTTGTGTTTTAAACTGTAAGGCGGGGTCGTGTTGCGCGCCGCAACGTGAGGAAATAAGGTGTGGGTTGGGGTGATAAGGGTGGCCGAGGTAATAAGGGTGGTAAGGGGCAATAAGGATGGAAAGCGATCGAATTCGCTATTGAAAATTGATACAAAAATCAATAATGTGAAATTGTGAAAGGAGACAGCAGGAGAGTTTGCAACCTGTGGGGCACTGATTGCCCCTTTGTTTGACTACTTGTGCTTTACGTGATTGATTTGTTATTGTTAAATTGGTTGATCGTAGAAAGTGCTTTGTGTGAGAATTATTTGAAATGAGGAAAATGTGGAAACATGGTTGGCTGGCTTAATCAGTTTTGATGTAATTTAATGGCTTGAGTTTACTTGGGACAAAGTTTGTCCATACATACCAATACAATTCAAGTGTATTGACGTCCCTTTTGCCGGGGACGCTACATTCATGTTAAGATTGTAGGTGGATCAGTAGCAGGCACTTCAGCTCATCGGCAGTAGTATCCTTCTCCTTCCACCGCCCGTTTTGGTGAGCCCCTTTCTTCCTCGGGGCCTTGTGTGGTTCATGCCACTCGGTTTAGATTTCATTTTGGTTTTGTAAGGTATAGCCGGAGCCTTGTTACCGGCAAGTATTGTATTTCCCTTTTTGTATCCTAGAGGCTCCATAGACATGTAAACCGTGGGATTGTGGCCTATGTATATGTATGGGGCGTTGTAAATATAAATTATGAACTTGTTAGTGAATCAATCACATGGTTATGTTTATGCATTATGAAATCAGTAATTATTGGTAAAATATTTGGTTAATGAGAAACAATCAACACAGGGTTAACGCGTGGGAATGAAAGGCACCCATGTCCGCTTGACTGGGGCAACTCGGTCAGGCGCCGGTCATGTCCCTCGATTTGGGGCGTGACAATACGCATCGTCCTAAAGCAATCTTATAGTCCTGTTTAATAATATGATTACCTATGCATATACTATCAAAATTTGACTGGGAGTAATGTCATACGTTCATGCTAGGGCCATACGCATTGGCCTACGACAACCACATATGTCCATTTGACTAATACAGTTGTAGTCATAGGACCTTCTATTTATATATTGTGGTCGTTATTTAGTAATTGACCATCTATGAATAGAATTTCGTTCATATACTAGGGCCATACGCATCGGCCTATAGCATTTGTATAGGCCCCTCTACTAATATGATTACCTATGCATATACTATCAAAATTTGATTGGGTGTAATGTCATACGTTCATACTAGGGCCATACGCTTCGGCCTACGACAACCACATAAGTCTATTTGACTAATACGGTAGTAGTCATAGGACCTTCTATTTATATATCGTGGTTGTTATTTAGTAATTGACCGTCTATGAATATTATTTCATTCATATACTAGGGCCATACGCATCGGCCTATAGCAACTGTATAGGCCCTTTTCTAGTATGATTACCTATGCATATGCTATCAAAATTTGATAAGGAGTAATGTCAGACGTTCATACTAAGGTCATACGCATCGGCCTACGTAACAACATAAGTCTATTTTACTAATACGGTTGTTGTCATATAACCTTCCATTTATATATCGTGGTTGTTATTTAGTAATTGACTGTCTATGAATATAATTTCATTCATATACTAAGGCCATACGTATCGGCCTATATCAACCGTATAGGCCTATTTACTAATGTGATTACCTATGCATATACTATCAAAATTTGATTAGGTGTAATGTCATACGTTCATACTAGGGCCACACGCATCGGCCTTCGACAACCACATAAGTCCATTTGACTAATACGGTTATAGTCATAGGACCTTCCGTTTATATATCATGGTTGTTATTTAATAATTGACCGTCTATGAATATTATTTCATTCATATGCTAGGGCCATTCTCATTGGTCTATAGCAATCGTATAGGCATGTTTACTAATATGATTACCTATGCATATACTATCAAGATTTGGTTGGGAGTAATGTCATACATTCGTACTAGGGCCATACGCATCGGCCTATGACTATAACATAAGTCCATTTGACTAATACAGTAGTAGTCATAGGACCTTCTGTTTATATATTGTGGTCGTTATTTAGTAATTGACCGTCTATGAATGTAATTTCATTCATATACTAGGTCCATACGCATCGGCCTATAGCAACCGTATAGGCCCGTCTACTAATATGATTACCTATGCATACACTATCAAAATTTGATTGTCTGTAATGTCATACGTTCATACTAGGGCCATACGCATCGGCCTACGACAACCACATATGTCTATTTGACTAATACGGTAGTAGTCATAGGACCTTCCGTTTATATATCGTGGTGTTATTTACTAATTGACCGTCAATGAATATAATTTCATTCATATACTAGGGCCATACGCATCAGCGTATAGCAACCGTACAGGCCTCTTTACTAATATGATTACCTATGCATATGCTATCAAAATTTGATTGGGAGTAATGTCATACGTTCATACTAGGTCCATACGCATCGGCCTACGACAACCACATAAGTCTATTTGACTAATACGGTAGTAGTTATAGGACCTTCCGTTTATATATACAATAGTAGTTATATGGGACGACCCAAAGGGTCATCACTTATTTTATTAATC
The DNA here is from genome assembly GCA_032618575.1 of Nicotiana noctiflora. NCBI lineage: Eukaryota > Viridiplantae > Streptophyta > Magnoliopsida > Solanales > Solanaceae > Nicotiana > Nicotiana noctiflora. The sequence continues at coordinate 45,676 of JASVEL010013104.1, forward strand.
ATTTCGAGCTTCTGAGGCCTTGAAAACCTCATTCTATGTTGCCTCGATTTACGTGCACGATCCGAGCATGTATCCGGAAAGATTTTGTGATAGAAAATATGAATTCTATGAGAAATTTGGAAAAAAATGATATTAATTTGATATGGTTGACTTCGGTCAACATTTTTGGTAAACGGATCCGGACCCGAGATTGGATGGTCCCGGGAGGTCCGTAGGAAAATATGGGACTTGGACATGTGTCCGGAGTCGAATTCCTGAGGCCTAGAGCCCAAGTTATGAATTTTTATATGAAATTGTTTTTGATGCAATTATTAAAGGAAATAAATTAATTGACCTTGGTATCGGGCTCGTATTTTGGTTCCGACGCCCGGTACAAGTCTTAAATATTATATATGTGATTTCTGTAAAGTTTGGTGACATTTGGATGTCGTTTGAGATGTTTTGGACCTTGAGTCCCAAATTTGAAAGTTTTGAAAACTAAAGGTATGAAAATCATGCATTTGAGGCTTGATTTGATGAAAACGAGGTGATATTGGCGATGTGATCGCACGAACAAGTTCATAATGTGTTTTCGAGGTTGTGTACATGTTTGGTTTGGAGCCCGGGGGGCTCGGGTAAGGATTTGATAGGCCGTTGGATGAAATTCTGAATTCTTGAACTGCTGGTTTTTCACCCAGCTATTGGCTTCGCAATTGCGAAGTATTTCTTGCAATTGCGAAGGGGACATGCTCGCAAATGCGAACATTCATCGCAAATGCGAAGCCCCCTTTGGCCCAGCCTTGTTCACAAATGCGAACAATTGTTCGCATTTGTGAAGGTCCCCAGTGCCAGCCTATGTTCGCAAATGCGAACAAAAGTTCGCAAATGCGAACATTCCCCAACACTGCCTTGGTTCGCAAATGCGAACCATTGTTCGCAAATGCGAACACTGCCTTATTGACTGCCAGTGTTCGCAAATGCGAACTAATGTTCGCAAATGCGAACTTCCCAGCCTTAGCTTATTTTTCAAACTCCAGAAATTGGTCGGGGTTCGCAATTGCGAACCCATGTTCGCAAATGCGAACACCGAGACCTGAAAAACACGAATTTCAGTCATTTCTTCACATTTTACAAAACCAAAACACCCATTTGCGATTCTTCAAGGATTTCTTCTTCATCAAAACGATTGTAAGTCACTTTTTACTTAATTCTTTCAATTCCTAACATCATTAAACATGTTTTTCATAAGAAATCAATGATTTTCATGGAAGAATTCTTGTTTTTGTTAGAAAATAGGGTTTTTCATAAATTGGGGAATTGGACCTCGAATTGAGGTCCGATTTTGAAACAAATTATATATATGAACTCGTGGGGGGATGGGTAACCGGATTTTGGTCCTAACCCCGAATTCCGACCATGTGGGCCCGGGATTAAAATTCACTATTCATGGCGGAATGTTGTAAAAGTTGTATTTGGTATTAAGAATTAGTTTGTTGAGTAGAATTGATGATATTAAATCAATTGTGTATAGATACGGTTGGATTGGAGCCAAATTGAAAGAAAAGACATTTCCACGGATTGAATTGTTCATAAGCATTCGAGGTAAGTGTTTGTTCTATCCTAGCTTGAGCGAATAGGATTATGTGTTATGTATTATGTGATCGAGTGCGGTGTATGGGCTGTGGTGACGAGCATCCATACACTGGCGTCTAGTATGACCGTGAGTCGTTGGAAAATGATTATTTTGAGATATATTACGGATGAATTGTTATTGTTCTCCCTTGTTGGGACTTGTTGTGAAGATAATTATTGATTGCCCTTGATGGGACGGTTTATGAATTACTGTTTCTTTCTTTGCCATTAACTGTGATTGTTATTTGGGTGAGAAAGAGTGATAATGCACGAAGGGTGATGCCGTGCCATGTTTATTTATTTATGCACGAAGGTTAATGTCGTGCCCTATTATTGATTATGCATGAAGGATCATGCCGTGCCCTATTATTGATTATGCACGAAGGATCATGCCGTGCCCTATTATTGATTATGCACGAAGGATCATGCCGTGCCCTGTTATTGAACCATGTACGAAGGATCATGCCGTACTATGGATGCGAGGATGAGAGTAAAAGCACGAAGGGTGATGCCGTGCAATCTGCTTTCTATTTCTTGAAGTGATATTACTTGTGTTTACATTATACTTTGTTTTTTCCTTGTGAATTTATTAACTGTTGTTAATTATTGAATTCTTTGAGATATTCCTTATTGTGTTATTACCTGGTTATTTCTTGTTATTCTGTGGTATATATATATATTGAATTGCACAGGTTTATGTGAGTGTCTGGTCCTAGGTTTGTCACTACTTCGCCGGGATAGGCCAGGCACTTACCAGCACATGGGGTCGGTTGTGCTGATGCTACACTTCTGTGCGTTTTTGCACAGGTCCAGGTTACGATCAGCAGCAGCAGCAGCAGTAAATAGATTGCGTGGGAGTTGATCACATTTGAGACCGAGGTAGCTTGCAGACGTCCGCAGGCCCGGCGTCTCTCTCTTTATTTATGTTATTAACTGGGGTCTCTTTGTTCCGAGACAAACAGGATTGAGTTGTATTTTTTTCAGACTTTTATGTGTAGTATTCCGTAGTAGTTTGTGAGTTGGTGACTCCACGTCTTGGGTAGAGGATTTAAGTATGATTTTCACCTTATGAATTGTTATTTCCATTATGATAAAGCATTTTGCATTTATTTAATTAAAATTGTGTTAAAAACAGGATAGTATGAATATAGTGGCTTGCCTAGCTACCACGAGTAGGCGCCATCACGATCCCGATGTTGGGGGAAAATCCGGGTCGTGACAAGTTGGTATCAAAGCTCTAGGTTACATAGGTCTCACCACTCACGAACAAGCTTAGTAGAGTTTGAGAGGTAGGTACGGAGACGTCCGTACTTGTCCTCCAGAGTCTATTGAGTTAGGAAAGAGTCTCTCATTTGTTCTTTCTTGTCGTGCGACTTGTTCCTCAAATACCGATTGAATTTCTATTCTGTCCTTTCGCAGATGGTAAGGACACGCGCTTCTTCGTCCGCTGACCAGCAGCCCGAGCCCCAGGCAGCTCCCGTGAGGGGCAGGGGCCAAGGCCGTATTAGAGGCTGTGGTAGGGGTAGAGCTCAGCCCCAGGCAGCTACTCCAGAGGTGGAGCCTCATATTGAGATTGACGAGGAGGTTCCGGTTCCAGCAGCTCCAGTGGGCCCAGCTCAGGTCCCAGGAGAGGCTTTAATTACCCCAGATCTCCGGGATGCCTTGATCAGAATAGCGGGATTCATGGACAGCATTGCCAGAGCGGGTTTATTATCAGTTGCCCCAGCTACTTCTCAGGCTGGAGGAGGGGCCCAGACTCCTATTGCTCATACTCCGGAGCCAGTAGCTCCTCAGCCTCAGGCACCAGTAATTCAGCCAGCTGTGGCCACTCAGTCAGGTACCACAGCTCATGCCGGTGATGGAACGGCCATGACTTCTGATTCGTTATGGAGGCTTGATCGGTTCTCCAAGCTATTTACCACTACATTCAGTGGAGCCGCATCAGAGGATCCTCAGGACTTTTTATTCAGTTGCCATGAGATTCTCAAGACTATGGGGATTGTGGAGACAAACGGAGTTGACTTCTGTACCTTCAGACTTGCAGGATCCGCCAAGACTTGGTGGAGAGATTATTGCTTGACTCGACCAGCAGGGTCCCCAGCTTTATCATGGGACCAGCTTGCGGAACTATTTATGGAGAAGTTTCTCCCTGCTACTCAGCGGGATGTACTTCGGAGGCAGTTTGAGCGCCTCCACCAGGGCACTATGACAGTTACACAGTATGAGACGAGATTTATCGACTTGGCTCGTCATGCAGTAGTGATACTTCCCACCGAGCGGGAGAGGGTCCGCAAGTTTATAGATGGGCTTAATCATCCGATTAGACTCCAGATGGCTATGGGCGTGGGGAGTGACATATCATTTCAGGAGGCAGCCAATGCAGCACGCAGAGTTGAGATGGCTCTTGCTAGGGGAGGCGGTTATTCTTCAGATAAGAGGCCTCGTCATTCAGGCAAGTTTGGTGGTTCTTCCTCCGGTAGCAGAGAATCCTTTGATAGAGGCCAGTCCTCCAGGCCTTTTCATTCCGCCCTTCAGGCTTCACAGGGTGGATCAGGTGATCGTGGTTCTCGGGGGCATTATTCGGACCAGTCTCCTATTAATGCTCAGCCTCTTCAGAGTGTTCGTGGAGGCCATTCGGGTCGTCAGGGCCAGCAGCCCTATCAGTCTAAGAGTTGCTACGGTTGTGGCGACCCAGGTCATTTTATCAGGAATTGCCCTATAGCAGCGGGCAACTCTCAGCAGCGAGGTCCTCGTCCCTATGATTCAGGCCCCAGCTGACCCTCAGCCTGCCCAGCCAGCCAGAGGCGGGGGTAGAGATTATAGAGGCGGAGGTCGAGACCGTAGAGGTGGAGACCGTCCAGCGAGAGGTAGAGGTCAGCCAGTTGATGGTCGTCCTAGAGACGCAGCTCAGAAGGGAGGTGCGGATCCCCGATTCTATGCTTTACTAGCCAGGCCAGAGGCAGAGGCATCAGATGCTGTGATTACAGGTACTATTCTTATGTGTGGCAGAGGTGCTTCAGTATTATTTGACCCCGGATCTACATATTCCTATGTGTCTTCCTACTTCGCACCGTATTTGGCCGTGCCCAGTTATGCTCTGGATATTCCAGTTTATGTGGCTACGCCAGTGAGTGACTCTATTGTAGTCGATCGGGTGCATCGTTCGTGCGTAGTTATATTTGGGGGTCTTGAGACCCATGTTGATCTGTTGCTCTTGGATATGGTAGATTTTGATATCATATTGGGGATGGATTGGTTGTCCCCATACCATGCTATTCTTGATTGTCATGCTAAGACTGTCACCTTAGCCTTGCCAAAATCACCCCGACTAGAGTGGAAAGGTACCTCAAGCCACTCCGTTCGCACTGTTATTTCTTATGTTAAGGCTCGACGCATGGTCGAGAAGGGGTGTCTAGCTTATCTGGCTTATGTTCGTGATTCCAGCGCAGAGGTTCCTTCCATTGAGTCAGTCCCTATTGCACGGGAGTTTCCTGAGGTTTTTCCTTCGGACCTGCCGGGCATGCCACCCGACAGGGATATTGATTTCTGTATTGATCTGGCACCGGGCACTCAACCCATCTCTATTCCACCCTATCGTATGGCCCCGCCGGAACTAAAAGAGTTGAAAGATCAGTTGCGGGATCTTCTTGAGAAGGGCTTTATCAGGCCCAGTGTTTCCCCCTAGGGAGCACCTGTGTTATTTGTAAAGAAGAAGGATGGCTCGATGCGGATGTGTATTGATTACCGGCAGTTAAACAAGGTGACTATCAAAAATAAATATCCACCGCCGAGGATTGATGATTTGTTTGACCAGCTCCAGGGAGCGAGGGTATTCTCTAAGATAGACTTGAGGTCAGGCTACCATCAGCTGAAGATCAGGGCGGCTGACATTCCTAAGACAGTCTTTCGCTCTTGATATGGGCATTATGAGTTCTTGGTCATGTCCTTCGGGTTGACCAATGCCCCAGCAGCGTTCATGGAGTTGATGAATCGGGTATTCAGGCCTTACTTAGATCCGTTCGTGATAGTCTTCATAGATGACATCCCGGTGTACTCCCGCAGCCAGGAAGAGCACGAGCAGCACCTCAAAGTGGTTCTTCAGACTCTGAAAGATAACCAGCTATATGCCAAATTTTCTAAATGTGAGTTCTGGCTGAGTTCGGTAGCATTTCTGGGTCACATTGTATCAGTGGAAGGTATTCAGGTAGACCCAAAGAAGATTGTGGCAGTCCAGAATTGGCCTCGACCAGCTTCAATGACTGTGATCCGGAGTTTCTTGGGATTAGCAGGTTACTACCGTCGTTTTGTAGAGGGTTTTCTTCTATTGCAGCCCCGATGACCAGGTTGACCCAGAAGGGTGTCCAGTTCCAGTGGTCAGAGGAGTGTGAGGCGAGCTTTCAGAAGCTCAAGACAGCCTTGACCACCGCACCGGTGTTGGTACTACCTACGGGTGCAGGGCCTTATACAGTTTATTGTGACGCATCTCGTACAGGGCTTGGAGCGGTATTGATGCAGGATGGTAAGGTTATCGCTTATGCTTCGAGGCAGTTAAAGATACATGAGAAGAATTATCCAGTTCATGATCTTGAATTAGCAGCAGTGGTTCATGCCTTAAAGATCCGGAGGCATTATCTATATGGTGTGACATGTGAGGTGTACACTGATCACAAAAGCCTACAGTACTTGTTCAAACAGAAGGAGTTGAATCTACGACAGCGGAGATGGTTAGAGTTGCTAGAAGACTATGATGTTACTATATTATATCACCCAGGTAAGGCCAATGTGGTGGCCGATGCATTGAGTAGAAAGTATGCCAGCATGGGTAGTCTTGCATATATTCCGGTCAATCGGAGACCATTAGCTCTAGATGTCCAGGCCTTAGCCAACCGGTTCGTGAGATTAGACATTTCTGAGCCTAGCAGGGTGTTAGCCCGCACGGTCGCTCGTTCTTCTTTATTAGAGCGTATCCGTGAGAGGCAATTTGATGATCCTCATTTGCGTGAGTTGAGAGATACAGTACAGCGGGGAGGTGCCACACAGGTAAACCTAGATGATGATGGGGTATTGAAATTGTAGGGTCGAGTTTGTGTGCCCAATGTCGAAGGAATTTGAGAGTTGATCTTAGCAGAGGCCCACAGTTCGCGGTATTCTATTCACCCAGGCGCCGCGAAGATGTACCAGGACTTACGGCAACACTATTGGTGGCGCGGAATGAAGAAAGATATCGTTGCGTATGTCGCTCGGTGTCTAAATTGTCGGCAGGTGAAATATGAGCACCAGAGACCTGGTGGTGTATTCCAGAGGATTGAAATTTCCGAGTGGAAATGGGAGCGGATCACAATGGACTTCGTTACTCTGGACTTCCTTTGACTCGGAGGAAATTTGATGCTATTTGGGTCATTGTTGATAGGTTGACCAAGTCAGCACACTTTATTCCAGTATCCGTCTCCTACTCGTCGGAGAGGTTAGCAGAGATTTACATTAGGGAGATTGTTCGTCTTCATGGGGTGCCAGTATCTATTATCTCCGATCGGGGAACGCAGTTTACCTCGCGGTTCCGGAGAGCGGTTCAGCAGGAGTTAGGCATCCAGGACCGAGCTGAGTACGACATTTCATCCTCGGACGGATGGCCGTTCGAGAGGACTATTCAGATTCTTGAGGACATGCTTCGAGCCTGTGTTATTGATTTCGGAGGCTTATGGGACCAGTTTCTGCCATTAGCAGAGTTCGCCTACAATAACAGTTACCAATCTAGCATCCATATGGCCCCGTATGAGGCGTTGTATGGTAGGCGATGTCGATCACCAGTTGGATGGTTTGAACCGGGAGAGGCTCGGTTGTTGGGTACAGACTTAGTTTCATGAGGCCTTAGATAAGGTCAAGACTATTCAGGAGAGATTGCGTTCAGCTCAGTCTAGGCAAAAGACTTATGCGGATCGTAAGGTTCGAGATGTAGATTTCATGGTTGGTGAAAGAGTATTGCTCCGAGTGTCGCCTATGAAGGGCGTGATGAGGTTTGGGAAGAAGGGCAAGCTCAGCCCTAGGTATATTGGCCCATTTGAGATTCTAGACAGAGTGGGAGGGTGGCTTACGGATTAGCTTTGCCGCCTAGCTTATCAGCCGTGCATCTAGTTTTTCATGTATCTATGCTTCGGAGATACCACGGCGATCCCACACATGTGTTAGACTTCGGTATGTCCAATTGGACAATGATCTATCTTACGAATAGGAGCCGGTATCCATTCTAGACCGGCAGGTGTTCGACAGCTTGAGGTCGAAGAGTTATCCTTCTCGTGCGTGTTCGGTGGAGAGCTCAGCCTCCCGAGGCATCGACTCGGGAGTCCGAGTCCGATATGCGGAGCCGTTACCCACACTTGTTTCCCGACTCAGGACTTTTTTCTTTTGTCCGTTCGAGGACGAACGGTGGTTTTAGAGGTGGAGATTGTGACGACCCAAAGGGTCATCACTTATTTTATTAATCATTTCGAGCTTCGAGGCCTTGAAAACCTCATTCTATGTTGCCTCGATTTACGTGCACGATCCGAGCATGTAGCCGGAAAGATTTTGTGATAGAAAATATGAATTCTATGAGAAATTTGGAAAACAATGATATTAATATTGATATGGTTGACTTCGGTCAACATTTTTGGTAAACGGATCCGGACCCGAGATTGGATGGTCCCGGGAGGTCCGTAGGAAAATATGGGACTTGGACATGTGTCCGGAGTCGAATTCTGAGGCCTAGAGCCCAAGTTATGAATTTTTATGTGAAATTGTTTTTGATGCAATTATTAAAGGAAATAAATTAATTGACCTTGGTATCGGGCTCGTATTTTGGTTCCGACGCCCGGTACAAGTCTTAAATATTATATATGTGATTTCTGTAAAGTTTGGTGACATTTGGATGTCGTTTGAGATGTTTTGGACCTTGAGTCCCAAATTTGAAAGTTTTGAAAACTAAAGGTATGAAAATCATGCATTTGAGGCTTGATTTGATGAAAACGAGGTGATATTGGCGATGTGATCGCACGAACAAGTTCATAATGTGTTTTCGAGGTTGTGTACATGTTTGATTTGGAGGCCGGGGGGCTCGGGTAAGGATTTGATAGGCCGTTGGATGAAATTCTGAATTCTTGAACTGCTGGTTTTTCACCCAGCTGTTGGCTTCGCAATTGCGAAGTAATTCTCGCAATTGCGAAGGGGACAGGCTCGCAAATGCGAACATTCATCGCAAATGCGAAGCCCCCTTTGGCCCAGCCTTGTTCGCAAATGCGAACAATTGTTCGCATTTGCGAAGGTCCCCAGTGCCAGCCTATGTTCGCAAATGCGAACAAAAGTTCGCAAATGCGAACATTCCCCAACACTGCCTTGGTTCGCAAATGCGAACCATTGTTCGCAAATGCAAACACTGCCTTATACAGCATGTGTTCGCAAATGCGAACATTAGTTCGCAAATGCGAATTGTTCGCAAATGCGAACAAATGTTCACAAATGAGAACTTCCCACCCTTGGCTTAATTTTCAAACTCCAGAAATTGGTCGGGGTACGCAATTGCGAACCCATGTTCGCAAATGCGAACACAGAGACCTGAAAAACACGAATTTCACTCATTTCTTCACATTTTACAAAACCAAAACACCCATTTGCGATTCTTCAAGGATTTCTTCTTCATCAAAACGATTGTAAGTCACTTTTTACTTAATTCTTTCAATTCCTAACATCATTAAACATGTTTTTCATAAGAAATCAATGATTTTCCTGGAAGAATTCTTGTTTTTGTTAGAAAATAGGGTTTTTCATAAATTGGGGAATTGGACCTCGAATTGAGGTCCGATTTTGAAACAAATCATATACATGAACTCGTGGGGGATGGGTAACCGGATTTTGGTCCTAACCCCGAATTCCGACCATGTGGGCCCGGGGTTGAAATTCACTATTCATGGCGAATGTTGTAAAAGTTGTATTTGGTATTAAGAATTAGTTTGTTGAGTAGAATTGATGATATTAAATCAATTGTGTATAGATACGGTTGGATTGGAGCCAAATTGAAAGAAAAGACATTTCCACGGATTGAATTGTTCATAAGCATTCGAGGTAAGTGTTTGTTCTATCCTAGCTTGAGGGAATAGGATTATGTGTTATGTATTATGTGATCGAGTGCGGTGTATGGGCTGTGGTGACGAGCATCGATACACTGGCGTCTAGTATGACCGTGAGTCGTTGGAAAATGATTATTTTGAGATATATTACAGATGAATTGTTATTGTTCTCCCTTGTTCGGACTTGTTGTGAAGATAATTATTGATTGCCCTTGATGGGACGGTTTATGAATTACTGTTTCTTTCTTTGCCCTTAACTGTGATTGTTATTTGGGTGAGAAAGAGTGATAATGCACGAAGGGTGATGCCGTGCCATGTTTATTTATTTATGCACGAAGGTTAATGCCGTGCCCTATTATTGATTATGCACGAAGGATCATGCCGTGCCCTATTATTGATTATGCACGAAGGATCATGCCGTGCCCTATTATTGATTATGCACGAAGGATCATGCCGTGCCCTATTATTGATTATGCACGAAGGATCATGCCGTGCTCTGTTATTGAACCATGTACGAAGGATCATGCCGTACTATGGATGTGAGGATGAGAGTAAAAGCACGAAGGGTGATGCCGTGCAACTGCTTGCTATTCCTTGACTTGATATTACTTGTGTTTCCATTATACTTTGTTTTTCCTTGTGAATTTATTAACCGTTGTTAATTGTTGAATTCTTTGAGATATTCCTTATTGTGTTATTACCTGGTTATTTCTTGTTATTCTATGGTATACATATATATTGAATTGCACAGGTTTATGTGGGTGTCTGGTCCTAGGCTTGTCACTACTTCGCCGGGATAGGCCAGGCACTTACCAGCACATGGGGTCGGTTGTGCTGATGCTACACTTCGTGCGTTTTTGCACAGGTCCAGGTTACGATCAGCAACAGCAGCAGCAGTAAATAGATTGCGTGGGAGTTGATCACATTTGAGACCGAGGTAGCTTGCAGACGTCCGCAGGCACGGCATCTCTCTCTTTATTTATGTTATTAACTGGGGTCTCTTTGTTCCGAGACAAACAGGATTGAGTTGTATTTCTTTCAGACTTTTATGTGTAGTATTCCGTAGTAGTTTGTGAGTTGGTGACTCCACGTCTTGGGTAGAGGATTTAAGTATGATTTTCACCTTATGAATTGTTATTTCCATTATGATAAAGCATTTTGCATTTATTTAATTAAAATTGTGTTAAAAACAGGATAGTATGAATATAGTGGCTTGCCTAGCTACCACGAGTAGGCGCCATCACGATCCCGATGTTGGGGGAAAATCCGGGCCGTGACAAGTTGGTATCAAAGCTCTAGGTAACATAGGTCTCACCACTCACGAACAAGCTTAGTAGAGTTTGAGAGGTAGGTACGGAGACGTCTGTACTTGTCCTCCAGAGTCTATTGAGTTAGGAAAGAGTCTCTCATTTGTTCTTTCTTGTCGTGCGACTTGTTCCTCAAATACCGATTGAATTTCTATTCTGTCCTTTCGCAGATGGTGAGGACACGCGCTTCTTCGTCCGCTGACCAGCAGCCCGAGCCCCAGGCAGCTCCCGTGAGGGGCAGGGCCCGAGGCCGTATCAGAGGCCATGGTAGGGGTAGAGCTCAGCCCCCGGCAGCTACTCCAGAAGTGGGGCCTCATATTGAGATTGACGAGGAGGTTCCAGTCCCAGCAGCTCCAGTGGGCCCAGCTCAGGTCCCAGGAGAGGCTTTAATTACCCCGGATCTTCGGGAGGCTTTGGTCAGAATAGCGGGATTTATGGACAGTATTGCCAGAGCGGGCTTATTATCAGTTGCACCAGCCGTTTCTCAGGCTGGAGGAGGGGCCCAGACTCCTATTGCTCATACTCCGGAGCCAGTAGCTCCTCGGCCTCAGGCACCAGTAATTCAGCCAGCTGTGGCCACTCAGTCAGGTACCACAGCTCATGCCGGTGATGGAACGGCCATGACTTCTGATTCGTTATGGAGGCTTGATCGGTTCTCCAAGCTATTTACCACTACATTCGGTGGAGCCGCATCAGAGGATCCTCAGGACTTTTTATTCAGTTGCCATGAGATTCTCAAGACTATGGGGATTGTGGAGACAAACGGAGTTGACTTCTGTACCTTCGGACTCGCAGGATCCGCCAAGACTTGGTGGAGAGATTATTGCCTGACTCGACAAGCAGGGTCCCCAGCTTTATCATGGGACCAGTTTGCGGAACTATTTATGGAGAAGTTTCTCCCTACTACTCGGAGGGATGTACTTCGGAGGCAGTTTGAGCGCCTCCATCAGGGCACTATGACAGTTACACAGTATGAGACGAGATTTATCGACTTGGCTCGTCATGCAATGGTGATACTTCCCACTGAGCGGGAGAGTTACACAGTATGAGACGAGATTTAATTGTTGAATTCTTTGAGATATTCCTTATTGTGTTATTACCTGGTTATTTCTTGTTATTCCGTGGTATATATATATATTGAATTGCACAGGTTTATGTGAGTGTCTGGTCCTAGGCTTGTCACTACTTCGCCGGGATAGGCCAGGCACTTACCAGCACATGGGGTCGGTTGTGCTGATGCTACACTTCCGTGCGTTTTTGCACAGGTCCAGGTTACGATCAGGAGCAGCAGCAGCAGTAAATAGATTGCGTGGGAGTTGATCACATTTGAGACCGAGGTAGCTTGAAGACGTCCGCAGGCCCGGCGTCTCTCTCTTTATTTATGTTATTAACTGGAGTCTCTTTGTTCCGAGACAAACAGGATTGAGTTGTATTTCTTTCATACTTTTATGTGTAGTATTCCGTAGTAGTTTGTGAGTTGGTGACTCCACGTCTTGGGTAGAGGATTTAAGTATGATTTTCACCTTATGAATTGTTATTTCCATTATGATAAAGCATTTCGCATTTATTTAATTAAAATTGTGTTAAAAACAGGATAGTATGAATATAGTGGCTTGCCTAGCTACCACGAGTAGGCGCCATCACGATCCCGATGTTGGGGGAAAATCCGGGTCGTGACATTATAGGACCTTTCGTTTATATATCATGGTTGTTATTCAGTTACTGACCGTCTATGAAGATTATTTCATTCATATACTAGGGCCATGCGCATCGGCCTATAGCAACCGTATAGGCCTGTTTACTAATATGATTACCTATGCATATAGTATCAAAGTTTGATTAGGTGTAATGTCATACATTCATACTAAGGTCATACGCATCGGCCTATGCAACGACATAAGTCTATTTTACTAATACGGTTGTATTCATAGGACCTTCCATTTTTATATCGTGGTTGTTATTAGTAATTGACCGTCTCTAAGTATTATTTCATTCATATACTAGGTCCATAGGCATCGGCCTATAGCATTCGTATAGGCCCGTTTACTAATATGATTACCTATGTATATACTATCAAAATTTGATTGGGAGTAATGTCATATGTTCATACTAGGGCAATACGCATTGGCCTACGACAACCACATAAGTCCATTTGACAAATACAGTAGTAGTCATAGGACCTTCCATTTATATATCGTGGTTGTTATTTTGTAATTGACTATCTCTAAATAGAATTTCATTCATATACTAGGGCAATACGCATCGGCCTATAGAAACCATATAGGCCTGTTTGCTTATCAATTACCTATGCAGATAGTATCAAAATTTGATTGGGTGTAATGTCATACGTTCATACTAGGTCCATACGCTTCAGCCTACGACAACCACATAAGTCCATTTGACTAATACGGTTGTAGACATAGGACTTTCCAATTATATATCATGGTTGTTATTTAGTAATTGACCGTCAATGAATATAATTTCATTCATATACTAGGCCATACGCATCGGCCTATAGCAACTATATATGCCCATTTACAAATATGATTACCTTTGCATTTACTATAAAAATTTGATTCTGAGTAATGGCATACGTTCATAATAGGTCCATACGTATCGGCCTACGACAACCACATAAGTCTATTTGACAAATAAAGTAGTAGTCATAGGACCTTCCGTTTATATATCGTGGTTGTTATTTAGTAATTGACCGTCAATGAATATCATTTTATTCATATACTAGGGCCTTACTCATCGGGCTATTGCAACCGTATAGGCCCGTTTACTAATATGATTACCTATGCATATACTATCAAAATTTGATTGGGAGTAGTGTCATACGTTCATACTAGGGCCATACGCATCGGCCTACGACAACCTCATAAGTCCATTTGACTAATACAGTTGTAGCCTTAGGACCTTATATTTATATATCGTTGTTGTTATTTAGTAATTGACCGTCTATGAATATTATTTCATTCGTATACTACGGCCATACGCATCGGCCTATAGCAACCATATAGGCCCATTTACCAATATGATTACCTATGCATATACTATCAAAATTTGATTGGGTGTAATGTCATACGTTCATACTAGGTCCATACGCATCGGCCCGCACAACCACTCAAGTCCATTTCACTAATACGGTGGTAGACATAGGACCTTCCATTTATATATCATGGTTGTTATTTAGTAATTTACCGTCTAAGAATATAATTTCAATCATACAGTAGGGCCATACACATCGGCATATAGCAACCGTATAGGCCCGTTTACTAATATGATTACCTAAGCATATACTATCAAAATTTTATTGGGATTAATGTCATACGTTCATACTAGGTCCATACGCTTCGGCCTACGACAACCCCATATGTCCATTTGACTAATACGGTTGTAGAAATAGGACCTTCCGTTTATATATCGTGGTTGTTATTTAGTATTGACCATCAATGAATATAATTTCATTCATATACTGGGGCCATACACATCGGCCTATAGCAACCGTATAGGCCCGTTTAATAATATGATTACCTATGTATATACTATCAAAATTTTATTGGGGGTAATGTCATACGTTCATACTAGGTCCATACGCTTCAGCCTACGACAACCACATAAGTCCAACAGACTAATAATGTAGTAGTCATAGAACCTTGAATGTACATGTCGTGGTAGTTATATAGTATTTGACAGTCTAAGAATATAAATTCATTCATACAGTAGGGCCATACACATCGGTCTATAGCAACCGTATAGGCCCATTTACAAATATGATTACCTATGCATATACTATCAAAATTTTATTGGGAGTAATGTCATACGTTCATACTAAGCCCATACGCATCGGCCTACGAAAACCACATAAGTCCATTTGACTAATACGGTTGTAGTCATAGGACCTTCCGTTTATATATCGTTGTTGTTATTTAGTAATTGACCGCCCATGAATATAATTACATTCATATACAAGGGCCATACGCATCGGCCTATAGAAATCGTATAGGCCCGTCTACTAATATGATTACCTATGCATATACTATCAAAACTTGATTGAGAGTAATGTCATACGTTCATACTAGGGCCATTCGCATCAGCCTACGACAACCACATAAGTCCATTTGACTAATACGATTGTAGTCATAGGACATTCCATTGATATATCGTGGTTGTTATTTAGTAATTGACCGTCTATGAATATAATTTCATTCATATACTAGGGCCATACGCATCGGCCTATAGCAACCGTATAGGCCCATTTACTAATATGATTACCTATGCATATACTATCAAAATTTTATTGGGTGTAATGTTATACGTTCATACTAGGTGTATACGCATCGGCCTACGCAACTACTTAAGTCCATTTGACTAATACGGTAGTAGTCATAGGACCTTCCATTTATATATCGTGGTTTTTATTTAGTAATTGACCGTCTAAGAATATAATGTCATTCATACAGTAGGGCCATACACATCGGCATATAGCAACCGTATAGGCCCGTTTAATAAACCGTATAAGACCATTTACTAATATGGTTACCTAAGCATATACTATCATACTTTTATTGGGATTAATGTCATACGTTCATACTAGGTCCATACGCTTCGGCCTACGACAGCCACATAAGTCCATTTGACTAATACGGTTGTAGAAATAGGACCTTCCATTTATATATCGTGGTTTTTATTTAGTAATTGACCATCTAAGAATATAATTTCATTCATACAGTAGGGACATACACATCGGCATATAGCAACTGTATAGGCCCGTTTACTAATATGATTACCTCAGCATATACTATCAAAATTTTATTGGGATTAATGTCATGCGTTCATACTAGGTCCATACGCTTCGGCCTAAGACAACCACATAAGTCCATTTGACTAATACGGTTGTAGAAATAGGACCTTCCGTTTATATATCGTGGATGTTATTTAGTATTAACCATCAATGTATATAATTTCATTCATATACTGGGGCCATACACGTTGGCCTATAGCAACCGTATAGACCCGTTTACTAATATGATTACCTATGCATATACTATCAAAGTTTGATTGGGAGTAATGTCACACGTTCATACTAGGGTCATACGCATCGGCCTACGACAACCACATAAGTCCATTTGACTAATACGGTTATAGTCATAGAACCTTCCTTTTATATATCGTGGTTGTTATTTAGTAATTGACCGTCTATAAATACTATTTCATTCATATGCTAGGGCCATATGCATCGGCCTATAGCAACCGTATAGGCCCGTCTACTAATATGATTACCTATGAATATACTATCAAAATTTGATTGGGTGTAATGTCATACGTTCATACTAGGGCCATACGCATCGGTCTACGACAACCACATAAGTCTATTTGACTAATACGGTTATAGTCATAAAACCTTCCTTTTATATATCGTGGTTGTTATTTAGTAATTGACCGTCTATAAATACTATTTCATTCATATGCTAGGGCCATACACATCGGCCTATAGCAACCGTATAGGCCCGTCTACTAATATGATTACCTATGCATATACTATCAAAATTTGATTGGGTGTAATGTCATACGTTCATACTAGGGCCATACGCATCGGCCTACGACAACCACATAAGTCTATTTGACTAATACGGTAGTAGTCATAGGACCTTCCATTTATATATCGTGGTTGTTATTTACTAATTGACCGTCAATGAATATAATTTCATTCATATACTAGGTTCATACGCATCAGCGTATAGCAACCGTATAGGCCCCTTTACTAATATGATTACCTAAGCATATGCTATCAAAATTTGATTGGGAGTAATGTCATACATTCATACTAGGTCCATACGCATCGGCCTACGAAACCACATAAGTCCATTTGACTGATACGGTTGTAGTCATAGGACCTTCCATTTATATATTGCGGTTATTATTTAGTAATTGACAGTCTATGAATATAATTTCATTCATATACTAGGGCCATACGCATCGGCCTATAGCAACCATATAGGACCGTTTACTAATATGATTACCTATGCATATACTATAAACATTTGATTAGGAGTAATGTCATACGTCCATACTAGGGCCATACGCATCGGCCTATGACAACCATATAAGTCTATTTGACTAATACGGTAGTAGTCATAGGACCTTTTGTTTATACATACAATAGTAGTCATAGGACCTTCCGTTTATATATCGTGGTTGTTATTCAGTAATTGACCGTCTATGAAGATTATTTCATTCATATACTAGGGACATACGCATCGGCCTATAGCAACCGTATAGGCCCATTTACTAATATGATTACCTATGCATATACTATCAAAGTTTGATTAGGAGTAATGTCATACGTTCATAGTAAGGTCATACGTATCGGCCTATGTAACGACATAAGTCTATTTGACTAATACGGGTGTATTCATAGGACCTTCCATTTATATATCGTGGTTGTTATTTAGTAATTGACCGTCTATGAATATTATTTCATTCATATACTAGGTCCATATGCATCGGCCTATAACATTCGTATAGGCCCGTTTACTAATATAATTACCTATGTATATACTATCAAAATTTGATTGGGAGTAATGTCATACGTTCATACTAGGGCCATACGCATTGACCTATGACAACCACATAAGTCCATTAGACAAATACGGTAGTAGTCATAGGACTTTCCACTTATATATCGTTGTTGTTATTTAGTAATTGACTATCTCTGAATGTAATTCAGTCATATACTAGGGCAATACGCATCGGCCTATAGCAACCATATAGGCCTGTTTACTTATCAATTACCTATGCAGATAGCATCAAAATTTGATTGGGTGTAATGTCATGCGTTCATACTAGGTCCATACGCTTCGAACTACGACAACCACATAAGTCCATTTGACTAATACGGTTGTAGACATAGGACTTTCCAATTATATATCATGGTTGTTATTTAGTAATTGACCGTCAGTGAATATAATTTCATTCATATACTAGGGCCATATGCATCGGCCTATAGCAACTATATAGGCACATTTACAAATATGATTACCTTTGCATTTACTATAAAAATTTGATTGTGAGTAATGTCATACGTTCATACTAGGGCCATACGCTTCGAACTACGACAACCACATAAGTCCATTTGACTAATACGGTTGTAGACATAGGACTTTCCAATTATATATCATGGTTGTTATTTAGTAATTGACCGTCAGTGAATATAATTTCATTCATATACTAGGGCCATATGCATCGGCCTATAGCAACTATATAGGCACATTTACAAATATGATTACCTTTGCATTTACTATAAAAATTTCATTGTGTGTAATGTCATACGTTCATACTACGGCCATACGCATCGGTCTACGACAACCACATAAGTCTATTTGACTAATACGGTTATAGTCATAGAACCTTCCTTTTATATATCGTGGTTGTTATTTAGTAATTGACCGTCTATAAATACTATTTCATTCATATGCTAGGGCCATACACATCGGCCTATAGCAACCGTATAGGCCCGTCTACTAATATGATTACCTATGCATATACTATCAAACTTTGATTGGGTGTAATGTCATACGTTCATACTAGGGCCATACGCATCGGCCTACGACAACCACATAAGTCTATTTGACTAATACGGTAGTAGTCATAGGACCTTCCATTTATATATCGTGGTTGTTATTTACTAATTGACCGTCAATGAATATAATTTCATTCATATACTAGGTTCATACGCATCAGCGTATAGCAACCGTATAGGCCCCTTTACTAATATGATTACCTAAGCATATGTTATCAAAATTTGATTGGGAGTAATGTCATACCTTCATACTAGGTCCATACGCATCGGCCTACGAAACCACATAAGTCCATTTGACTGATACGGTTGTAGTCATAGGACCTTCCATTTATATATTGCGGTTATTATTTAGTAATTGACAGTCTATGAATATAATTTCATTCATATACTAGGGCCATACGCATCGGCCTATAGCAACCATATAGGACCGTTTACTAATATGATTACCTATGCATATACTATAAAAATTTGATTAGGAGTAATGTCATACGTCCATACTAGGGCCATACGCATCGGCCTATGACAACCATATAAGTCTATTTGACTAATACGGTAGTAGTCATAGGACCTTTTGTTTATACATACAATAGTAGTCATAGGACCTTCCGTTTATATATCGTGGTTGTTATTCAGTAATTGACCGTCTATGAAGATTATTTCATTCATATACTAGGGACATACGCATCGGCCTATAGCAACCGTATAGGCCCATTTACTAATATGATTACCTATGCATATACTATCAAAGTTTGATTAGGAGTAATGTCATACGTTCATAGTAAGGTCATACGTATCGGCCTATGTAACGACATAAGTCTATTTGACTAATACGGGTGTATTCATAGGACCTTCCATTTATATATCGTGGTTGTTATTTAGTAATTGACCGTCTATGAATATTATTTCATTCATATACTAGGTCCATATGCATCGGCCTATAACATTCGTATAGGCCCGTTTACTAATATAATTACCTATGTATATACTATCAAAATTTGATTGGGAGTAATGTCATACGTTCATACTAGGGCCATACGCATTGCCCTATGAAAACCACATAAGTCCATTAGACAAATACGGTAGTAGTCATAGGACTTTCCACTTATATATCGTTGTTGTTATTTAGTAATTGACTATCTCTGAATGTAATTCAGTCATATACTAGGGCAATACGCATCGGCCTATAGCAACCATATAGGCCTGTTTACTTATCAATTACCTATGCAGATAGTATCAAAATTTGATTGGGTGTAATGTCATGCGTTCATACTAGGTCCATACACTTCGAACTACGACAACCACATAAGTCCATTTGACTAATACGGTTGTAGACATAGGACATTCCAATTATATATCATGGTTGTTATTTAGTAATTGACCGTCAGTGAATATAATTTCATTCATATACTAGGGCCATATGCATCGGCCTATAGCAACTATATAGGCACATTTACAAATATGATTACCTTTGCATTTACTATAAAAATTTGATTGTGAGTAATGTCATACGTTCATACTAGGTCCATACGCATCAGCCTATGAAAACCACAAAAGTCTATTTGACTAATAAAGTAGTAGTCATAGGACGTTCCGTTTATATATCGTGGTTGTTATTTAGTAATTGGCGGTCAATGAATATAATTTCACTCATATATTGGGGCCATTCGCATCGGCCTATAGAAACCGTATAGGCCCGTTTACTAATATGATTACCTATGTATATACTATCAGAATTTGATTTGGAGTATTGTCATACGTTCATACGAGGTCCATACGCTTCAGCCTACGACAACTACATAAGTCGATTTAACTAATACGGTAGTAGTCATAGAACCTTCCATTTATATAACGTGGTTGTTATTTAGTAATTGACCGTCTAAGAATATAATTTCATTCATACAGTAAGGCCATACACATAGACCTATAGCAACCGTATAGGCCTATTTACAAATGTGATTACCTATGCATATACTATCAAATGGGAGTAGTGTCATACGTTCATACTAGGGCCATACGCATCGGCCTACAACAACCACATAAGTCCATTTGACTAATACAGTTGTAGTCTTAGGACCTTCCGTTTATATATCGTTGTTGTTATTTACTAATTGACCGTCTATGAATATTATTTCACTCGTATACTAAGGCCATATGCATCGGCCTGTAGCAACCATATAGGCCCATTTACCAATATGATTACATATGCATATACTATCAAAATTTGATTGGGTGTAATGTCATACGTTCATACTAGGTCCATACGCGTCGGCCTACGCAACCACTTAATTCAATTTATATATCGTGGTTGTTATTTAGTAATTGACCGTTTAAGTATATAATTTCATTCATACAGTAGGGTCGTACACATCGGCATATAGCAACCGTATAGGCCCGTTTACTAATATGATTACCTAAGCATATACTATCAAAATCTTATTGGGATTAATGTCATCCGTTCATAGTAGGTCCATACACTTCGGCCTACGACAACCACATAAGTCCATTTGACTAATACGGTTGTAGTCATAGGACCTTCCGTTTATATATCGTGGTTGTTATTTAGTAATTGACCGCCCATGAATATAATTTCATTCGTATACAAGGGCCATGCGCATCGGCCTATAGAAATCGTATAGGCATGTCTACTAATATGATTACCTATGCATATACTATCAAAACTTGATTGAGAGTAATGTCATACGTTTATACTAGGGCCATACGTATCAACCTACGACAACCACATAAGTCCATTTGACTAATACAGTTGTAGTCATAGGACATTCCATTTATATATTGTGGTTGTTATTTAGTAATTGATCGTCTATGAATATAATTTCATTCATAAACTTGGGCCATACGCATCGGCCTATAGCAACCGTATAGGCCAGTTTACTAATATAATTACCTATGCATATACTATCAAAATTTGATTGGGTGTAATGTCAGACGTTCATACTAGGGCCTTACGCATCGGCCTACGACAACCACATAAGTCCATTTGACTATTACGCTTGTAGACATATGACCTTCCATTTATATATCGTGGTTTTTATTTAGTAATTGACCGTCTATGAATATAATTTCATTCGTATACTAAGGCCATACGCATTGGCCTATATCAACCGTGTAGTCCCGTTTACTAATATGATTACCTATGCATATACTATCGAAATTTGATTGGGAGTAATGTCATATGTTCATACTAGGGCCATACGCATCGGCCTTCGACAACCACATAAGTCCATTTGACTAATACGGTTATAGTTATAGGACCTTCCGTTTATATATCGTGGTTGTAATTTAGTAATTGACCGTCTATGAATACTATTTCATTCATATGCTAGGGCCATACGCCTCGGCCTATAGCAACCGTATAGGCCCGTCTACTAATATGGTTACCTATGAATATACTATCAAAATTTGATTGGGTGTTATGTCATACGTTCATACTAGGGCCATATGTATCGGCCTACGACAACCACATAAGTCTATTTAACTAATACGGTAGTAGTCATAGGACCTTCCGTTTATATATCGTGGTTGTTATTTACTAATTGACCGTCAATGAATATAATTTCATTCATATACTAGGTCCATACGCATCAGCGTATAGCAACCGTATTGGCCCCTTTACCCATATGATTACCTATGCATATGCTATCAAAATTTGATTGGGAGTAATGTCATACGTTCATACTAGGTCCATACGCATCGACCTACGAAACCACATAAGTCCATTTGAGTGATACGATTGTAGTCATAGGACCTTCCATTTATATATTGCGGTTGTTATTTAGTAATTGACCGTCTATGAATATAATTTCATTCATATACTAGGGTCATACGCATCGGCCTATAGCAATTGTATAGGACCGTTTACTAATATGATTACCTATGCATATACTATCAAAATTTGATTAGGAGTAATGTCATACATCCATACTAGGGCCATACACATCCGCCTACGACAACCACATAAGTCTATTTGACTAATACGGTAGTAGTCATAGGACCTTCTGTTTATACATACAATAGTAGTCATAGGACCTTCCGTTTATATATCGTGGTTGATATTCACCATCTATGAAGATTATTTCATTCATATACTAGGGCCATACGCATCGGCCTATAGCAACCGTATAGGCCCATTTACTAATATGATTACGTATGCATATACTATCAATGTTTGATTAGGAGTAATGTCATACGTTCATAGTAAGGTCATACGTATCGGCCTATGTAACCACATAAGTCTATTTGACTAATACGGGTGTATTCATAGGACCTTCCATTTATATATCGTGGTTGTTATTTAGTAATTGACCGTCTATGAATATTATTTTATTCATACACTAGGTCCATATGCATAGGCCTATAGAATTCGTATAGGCCCGTTTACAAATATAATTACCTATGTATATACTGTGAGCACATGATTTTTGCACCGGGCAAACAATTCCAAAATTAAAATAAATATATTTTTGAGTGCAATTGCATTCCTTGTTTGAAATTAGCTACATTTTGTGTGTTTGAATAATTGGAAATTGGAAAAAATCAAAAGTTAGGTTAAGTACTTACTTTGTTTGAATTAATTAGTTTTAAGAAGAAAATCATCAAAAATAGTTTTAAATAGTGGAAAATTAGGGAAAAATAGTAGAAAAATTGCAAAATATATTAGATAATTAGTGTAAGTAGGAAATTAAGTTTTTCTAACAATTCATAAAAGAAAAAGGAAAAAAAATATATAAAATAGGGATGTTTAAATAATTAGTCATCAGAAAGTAAAAAAAAATGACATGTGAGTATAATGGCATTGGGCCAGATATGACCATATTGGCCGGCCCAGTTCTTAAGCCCAAGGGTAACCGGTCCAATTCTCTAATAGACAGGAGATCTCAGCCGTTAATCTTGATAAATCCAATGGCTGAGATAAATAGCGGAGTTAATTAGTTAATTAAAATAGAAAGGATTGATCTCAGCCATTCGTGTGAAATGATCTAATGGTTGAAGGCTTAAGTCTCGTTTGTAATCGAACGGCGTCGTTTTAGTAATGCTGCTTATGGCCATTGATCATCAGCAAATCAACGGCCCAGATCACCTTATCCCCCTCGCCTATAAAAGGCTTTGGTCTGAGAAGACTAGCCATTTCTAGAAAACCCCTAACCCTAGCCGTCCAATCTCTCCAAAGCCCTCCCCTCTTCTTCATCTTCAACCTCCAGCAAAAAACCTAGCCGGCCATGGCGGCCACCACTCTCCACGGTGGTCGCCGGCCACCCTCAACCCCTCTCCTCTCCTTTTCTTCTTCTTCTCCGACCAAAACACCTAGAAACCCGAGAAAATAAACCCTTCTCCAAAACTCCGGTCACCGGAACCTACCACCGGTGACCACCAAACAATGAGAAACCATTCCAAATCATTTCTAACTCCGGCGACTCAAACCAACTTTCCTCCAAAGATCTCACCTTTACCCTCTCTGAATACCCACCCCTAACCAGAAAGCCCCAAAAGGCTTCGTCTTGAAGTCTAACAAGAAAACCAGAGAAAAGAAATAAAGAAAAAGAGAAAAAGAAGTCTGAAAAAAAAGAGTGAAAAAGAGAGGAAAATGGGAAGCTTGGGGGACAAACCCCGCTAAGCTAAGTACCCCATCCTTTCTCTGCTTCTTTGCTTTCTTTATTTTGTTTTTCTTGTTTTGCATGTTTCCGTTCGTCTCTGTTATTCTTATCATGTGCTTCGTCTGTTAGTATTAGGGTTTTATGTTCATTTCATATTTATGCTATTTCTTCTGCTTTGCTTCTTTGATTCGAAAAGACTTGTTTAGTATTAGGATTCATCTTGTTCGACTCCTTCATACTATTTTCTTTTCTTGACTATTTTGTTTCTTTTCATTTTTTGTTGTTCATGTCTTCTATTTGTTTTCTTTTGCTTTGGTCCTTGCTTGCTTTTCTTTTCTTTAGATCCTGAAATCTTGTGTCATATCTATTAGTAGTAGGGATTCTCAACTTGCTCATTTCCTCTTTATCTTTTTCTGTTTATTTGTTCGATTATGGTTTATTTAGTCTTAAAAGATCAATCTTTCTTTCTTCATTATTCTTGGTTTGTGGCTTCTGATTTGTTTCAACAGCATGACTGTTCATCCCTTTTGTGACTTTTCGCATGCTTAGTTGCTTTGTCATGTCTATTCATCTTCTATGCTAGGATTATCTCATCTGTTTGGGTTGTTGTTTTGATTTGAGAACTTGACTTGAACATCTTTCCTTTTCATTGTCCTTTTGTCTGTTAATAATAGGCCTTTTCACTTTGTTGTTCTTTGATATTGTCTTCACATGTTTGATTTTAGTTTTTATACTATCATTCTGTATTAGTTCACTTTTGACTAATTCTCAATAGTTGAGCAATTCCTCTTCTGGTCTCTTCATGTTTAGATACAGTGTTAGAGCTAAATGCTAGTTTCCTATCTAAGTTGGTTTTACTTCAGCTTTCCATGTCTTCACTATTTCTCCTTTAGCATGATTTTAGGATTAGTCTTCAGATTGTCATATCTACTTGAAGTCCTTCTCTGATTGATTATGATAGTCTGTGCTTGTGCCATGAAACTTAATGGTTTTTAAAGTTTTTTAAATTGTCATATGACTTGAACTAGTAGTAACTAGGTCTAAATTGACATAGATTCATACTTTGTCACATGAAGTTTGAATAATGTGAGTTAATTAACTAAGATTCAACCATATCAATTGCCTTTTCTGAGTTTTGGTTGATTAATGCATCTTGTTTGATCTTATGTGCCTTTGTATGCACTCCATGTTGAAAATGTCTGAGTTTTAGTAAATTCTTGTTGAATTTGAGTGTTTGAATAACACTGATTGAACCTTAGGGGATTGGTTATAGCTGCTAGTGTTAGGATTCCATGAAAATGGCTAGTTTTAAATAGGCTTAAAACTGAAAATGAACAAATATAGGCTATTAGGCAATAATTGACCAAAGAGTGGTCAATTTGCAAAGTTGATTAACTCTAAAAGGTCAAAACACACTAGTCCACTTCAAAAAGGGCTAGTTGTGCAAAACTGGTTGAGCTTGCAAATGCAGGCTCACCAAGGCTCATTTGAGCCCTAAATCTCAGGTGGCTAAATCTGCGAAGACTTTAGCACAACCTGTGATCAGTCAAAGGCTGGGATTTCCAAAATTGGCTAAGTCTGTAAATGCAGACTTGCCCAGGCTCTTTTTGAGCCCTGAACATTAAGTGGCCAAGCCTGCAAAGGATTTGGGCCCAATTAAGTTTAGTAAATGGGTTTAATCACCCAAGATAAGTCTCAACTTGAGACTGGCTAAAAGATAAATAGTTTAAGTGCATTAATAAAGCAGGCTAGTCCTGCAATCAGTTTTAAAAGAAATTAAATAGGTCAATTATGCAAAAGATTGGCTAAGTCTGTAAATTCAGACTTGCCCAGTCTCCTTTTGAGCCATGAACAGTAGCCAAGCCTGCAAAGGCTTTGGGCCCAATTGTGTTAAGCAAATGGGTTCAATTACCCAAGCCAAGTCTCAACTTGAGATTGGTTAAGTTTTAAATAGGCTAAGTATAATAATAAAGCATGCTAGTCCTGCAATTAGTTTTAAAATGAACTAAAAGGGGTTGATTAACTGAAAATGAAATAAAAAGTGGCTAAGTTCTAAATAATAGAACTGGCCAGTCCTTAAATACCAATGCAAGGACTGGCCATAGGTTAAATAATGTCTGAAAATGCTGAAAACCTGACCTAGGTAGGTCGGGTAATTCAGCAGTGTCCCTAGGAGCATAAAGGGAAGCCAAAAGGTAAATGGGTAAATAGTTTGAACCATGTGGGGTCAAGGGAGTCATTTGTACCCCTGATTTCTGCAATTTTGCAGAAGTTTAAGGGTATAATGGTCTCCCTAAAAAGGAAAATCTGTAAAAATATTTAACCCCCAAGGTTATATTAGTAAAAGGCCCCAAAAGGGAATCTTTAGAACCTTCTAACACATGCTGGAAGGATTTTGATAATAGATTTTAGGGCTTAAGTGTAAGTTATATATTTTTAAAGGGGGAGAAGTGGGATTTAATGAAAACATTCTCCCCAAGTCACCAGCCCTTCCCACACTTATAAATACTCCTGAAAAGAGTGAATGAGGGGCTGGCTTTTGAAAGAAAAGTTCAGAGATAATAGCATTAATATAGCAATAGGCTTTTCCCTGCATTATTTCGAGTGAGAACTTGTTGATATCCATCTGATCCTTTTGGGTTTTTGCTCGTGTATTTGGTCTGGATTTTTGTGTGCTGTTGCTGTGATCTTCATTAGCTAACATTCAAGCTTCTACTGTTGCATTGCTGTTTGAGTCACTGCTGTTGCTTATCTGCTTAAATCCCCTTAGACTCATCGGTTTTCTTTATTGATCCAGGTACACTTCTCTTACAATCGAAGCTGTAATGTTGATTTGGATGAAATAACATGAAGATTTCAGTTTAATTCTTATATTACCATGTATTATGTAGTTTAATATCGTTATTTGCTTTAGTATTAGCTTAGAATTATAGTATTGATGTAGTGTAGTGCATGGTAGCAGAAAAACAAAGACAAAAACATGTAATAGCTAGTAAAGTAGTAGTAGTATAGTCGTAGCAGTAAATCACCTAGATTAAATAGGTAAAACCCTAAAACATAAGTTAATTAATCACAGTTTTCAAACCATTAACCATCTCGTAAATCATCATCACATAGATAATGTCATAGATGTACACTCAAACATAGAATAGAAAACGTTAGATCGGACAGTGATTCATTCATAATTGGATTAATAATCTGTTAATGAGGTAAGTCATAGTAAAATCAGTGGTTTAATTATACTTAAGTTGTGAAGCCATTCGAATTTAGGTACTGGGGTCGTTTAATTGAGTAATTGGTTTATGTAGTCGCTGCACATGTAGTTAGTTCAATTTTAAGGATTATGAGTTCAGATTTAATCAAGTTTTAAAAGGGCAACAACTATATAATATAATGACTTAATCAGAACAGAATGGTGAGGATAAGAGGGCTTAGCTCATAACCAAATCAGTGATAATTGCAACTTTGTGCATAGTCCATCTTAGTCTTAGATAATTTGTAGGGAATTAGTCCAATTGTTCTTCAAGCTTCTTAGATAATCAAGCCGTGTTCTTAGATCTTTCAACTAGTAAGCGATTGTGTTAGTATAAACTCTTGGTTATGAATCGGTAGTAAAAACAGTCTTTTAAGTTATCAAGTATAATAGGTGGTTGATTCAGAATTAGTGATTCATGTATTGATTTCTTTTGATAATAAATAAAAGTGAAATTTTAGTTCCAGATGTGTATCTTTGTGTATTTACTTCTGTTGTTATTGTTCCAGTTTAGTTTGGGCCCAATATGCATCATGGGCCTGAATCATCTTGTAAAGCCAACTAGGCTATTGAACAGAGGCTCAAAAATGGCCCGGGTCTTTGGGACCTGGGCAGATCTGATGCTGATTTTAGTGAGAAACGAGATCCCAGGCCCGATAAAGAAAGAAAAATAAAAAGGGCCTGGGGTTGGTACTTTAGTATCACATACGGCTAAGGAAAAAACATATATAGGAAATATAGTTAGATAAGTAGGATTGGACTTTTTAAGAAATAATTGGGACGAGCCTCGCACGATATTAAACAACGGGGCCCCCTTTAGTAGTAAGATAACATAATTAGATCCGGGAAGACTACTAGTAAATTCCATAGTCCTACCCAAAAATAATTCAAAGCCGATAGACCGTTTAGGGCACGATTTAATATACTTTCCTATGAACGAGTGTGCACCTGGTGCAACTCAAATCCTAAATCCCGGCAAACCTGAAATATACCAAAAGTCACAGGCGTACTGGTTTCGGTGTGACTCGAGGTGTGTTTTCGCGATGTCGCAATTCTATAAAATATTAAAGCAAGGGCACATATATGTTGTTAAAATCTGTAATGAGTCAAACAAGAGTCAAGAACGACGATTGAGCGACCGTGCTAAAACCACGGAACCCGGGAATGCCTAACACCTTCTCCCGGGTTAACAGAGTTCCTTATCCAGATCTTTGTTTCGCAGACATTAATAAAAGAGTCAAATTCCTCGGATTCGGGATTAACCGGTGACTTGGGACACCATTATTTTCTCCAGTGGTGACTCTAATAATTCAAAACAAAATCCCGAACCGATTGTCCTTTAAGTGGAAAAACTCCTTCCTCTATGCTATTATATCTGTCTCGGGTATTTGAACATCGAGGTATACCCTACAAGCACACCTATTTTTGTGTCCTTTCGGGGGGTAGTAAAAAGGGAGGTGTGACAGCTCTGGCGACTCTGCTGGGGATCCCAACCCCAAACTTCGGTTTCAGGGTTTAAGAACTCGAACCCCTTAGAATCGCCGTTCTTGATATTATTTGATTTCGCTATATGATATGAACAACATGCTATGTGCTTTATCGCTTTGATACTATGTGGATTGTATATAAAAATTGTGCCGAAAACCCTTTTCTTCTTCACCCCCGGGGATGTGTTTACTGGTTGAGACTCCCCTTTCTGTTAAGTCACCTAAAATTAAGAAATAGAGGCCGGATAAGTTACAAAGCCGATTAACTCAGCGAGTCACCGGTACGTAGCCCCCTCCTCGATTCGAGTTGTCCGCTCGGGTACACGGTCTAGCATTCTATTGAACTATAAGATGTTGAACATAGGTCTAGGACGATTATTTGCATCATATCTGACTTAGGGGACTCAACACAGGGGTTGGCTCCGTCAAGGACATGTGACCCGGTATCTGAAAAGACCGAGCATATTATATGTTGCATTTTTATTGTCCTTGATCGTTATGCGGACCGGCGAAATTCCCGATGTTAGAAATTGTTGAAAAGAAAAAAAAAGAGAGAAATAAGAGTTGGAGAAAATGGGTATCCGGAAAATCCGAAAATTTGAAAAAAAAAATGGTTTTGTTGTTGAAATAATTGGTCAACTAATCTGACCGAACTACGCAGGTTTGATTCTCGCCATTAGGTGGGATACGTAGGCAACCCTCATCGGGTCCAACCACCCCTTTCAAAAAAAATAAAAATAAATGTGTGTTTAATTTTGTCAATAAAATCAAAAGTGATGCCATTTTTGAAAAATAGCTGAATGTTCCGAAAGACGCCGGAAGGCTGTTTTTGCAAAAATAGCCACTTTGAATCATTGTAAATAATTTTTGGGCACAACTTTGAAATATTCCCTCGCGGAAATTTTGAGAGGTCGTAGCCGCAAAATCAGGTTTGGGTTACCAACCTTTTAAAAAAATCAAAAAAAATGTCGAATTTAAGTATTCAATAAATCGAAGTGACGCTGTTTTTGAAAATAGCCGAATGTTCCGAAAGGACGCCGGAAGGCTGTTTTTTGCAAAAATAGCAACTTTGAATCATTTTTAATAATTTGCAGGCACAGCCTTGAAATATTCCTTGTGGAAATGTTGCAAGGCCATAGCCGCAAAATCAAGTCCGGGTTCACACCCCTTTTGCAAAAATAACCAAAAAAATGTCAAATTTTTGATTTTGTTATAAATAAGTCGGGTGATGCTATTCTTGCTTAAGATAAGCCGAATGTCCTTCAAAAGGACGCCGGAAGGCCGTTTTTGCAAGAATAGCCAATTTGAGTCATTTTAAATAATTTGCGGGCATAGCCTTGAAATATTCCCTCGCGGAAATGTCGAAAGGCCGTATCCGCAAAATCAAGTTTTGAGTCATCACTCAACTTTACAAAATAACCACTTTATCAAATAAGCCATTACATGGCCGAAATTTTGCTGAAATAGCCACATTTTTGCATTTTAACTTCCCTAGTCTTGTGTTGGCCTGTGTCGGTGCTAAACGATGCCCCATAGGCCCCAGGATAAAAATTTTGAATTTGCATCTTCTTAAGAAAAGTGTTGCAAAAAAGAGCCACTTTGTCTAAATAAGACATTACATGTCCAATTTATGAAAAATAGTCTTGTGTTGGTTTATGGCGATGCCGAACGATGCCCCATGAGCCACGGGATGAATTTTTTTTTCAAGTTTGTCTTTTCTTAAATAAATTTTGCAAAAAATAGCCATTTGTCTAAATAAGCTATTACATGGCCAGTTTTGTAGAAATAAACATAATTGACGCTAAAATTATTATTATTCTTGTAGAAATCTTTGGCACAAGGTGTGAAAGTTTTTCATCAGAGTTTGTAGTTGGAGTCGGATTTTACAATTTTTCTTCAAAAAAAAAAAAACAAAAAAACAAAAAAAAAATCAAATAAACATCTCTTTATTTCTTGCATTAATTTACAAGAACTACGCTCGGTCTGATTTATGCGGGGTCATGATACATAGGCAATCCACATAGGATTCGGCCATTTCCATAACCAAAAAAAAATGAAAAAAAAAACCACAAAAAGAGAAAAAGAAAAAAAAAGAGAGAGAAATCAATAAGCGGAATACCTTAATGCTAACATGGTCGCTCTGTTTTGTTGTGTCCATTTTCAGAAAGGTGGTTGGTTGTGGTTCTAACAAAACTCTTCCCTATAATACAAAGTCAGAGGACAATGGCAGAGAATCTCAAGACTGAGTGGGTTGGTACCGGTACCCGACAACAGCTGGTTGAACGGAACCCCGGGTTAGTAGAAGAAGTCAAAATATTGAGACAACACGTGGCTGAAATGTAGCGGGCATGGATGGATGGAAAAGCACCACCCCCGCCACCACCTAGCTTCATGGACTCTGTCCTTACATGTACACTGAATCCGATGCCAAATATGCCCGCCTATCACAGCTTTTCCAGCCACTCGAGTAACTCGATTACTTGTCCCCCAGCAATATTCTCCCAACACTACCCCCGTCCCCAACACCACTACTCTCCCCGGGGCACCCGAAATCGTACGTCACCTTCCAGGTACCCAGTTCCTCAAAAAGCCTACCAACCCCCACAAACACACCGGAAACCCCCTGGGTCAGGTTTCAGTCCAAATAAGTCATTTAGGGAGGAGAGGTTGCTGAAGCGAGAAAAGGCTCTCACCCATATCGGTGGATCTTATGCGAGTCTGTTCGAAAGGTTAAATCATGTTGGCTTGATTAAGCCGCTCACCGGATATACTCCAAATCCTCTTGCGAGAAGCTTCGATCCTACTGCACGATGTGCATACCACTCCAATGCTCTGGGCATGATGTTGAAAGATGTTGGAATTTGAAAAGGGAGATAGAAAGAATGATTCAGGCAGGAATGATTGCGGTCCAAGACACTGGCATCCCGATCATTACATAGAATCCTTTATCTGCACATGACATAACACATTTTGTGGGAATAATGCCCGTTGACGTGGGTGAGGAGAATCTTCTTGGGAAATCGTCAATTGAAGTTGAAGATATTGAAACAGAAAGCAATCTTGGCGAATTAATGCAGAATACAGTGGCTAAGATGCCATACTTGTCAATTGGGAAGGTGCTCCACCTCTCGGAGTTTTGGTGGTTCATTTTGGTGTCATCTTTGTTGCCCGGGTTATTTCAGGGTTGTAATCCGGACATTGTCTTGAGAGTCAAAACCCGTATATCTTTCCACTTTGCTTTGTTTTTCGTTTAGGGCTATCTTGGTTTGAAATTCTAGTCTAGTCTGTTTGTTTTGTTGTTCGTCTTGTTATTTCTACCCATCAGTTTAATACAACTCTCTGTTTCCCGTCATTTCTAGTCATCCCATTTCTAATCACTTTACAATTCTTCTTATACTGATTTTAGCAACATGACATGCACATAATTCTGGGCCGTATTTTAAAAGACAATTTAGCAATGAAACAATGGAGAAGATGTAATGATACTCGGAAGAAATAAAAACATATTGGAATACTGTGAAGCCGGAACCAAGTGAATACTGGGGAAAGCGTAACATAAAGAAATGCCTTGGAAATGCATCGTCGGTTTAAAGCCAAAGGCAAAAGTTCCCCAAAGCTAAAGGAACCATTTGTGCTATCGAGATTATTGCCCAATGGCACTGAGAATCGTCAAGGCAAATATGTGAATCAATCAAAGGTGTTTAACCGTGTAGTTTGTACTTGGTAGGTTTTGAAGATTGGAATGACGAAGGCATTTTATTCGGCTATCCAAACACTTTATCCATCGTTATCCCTTTGAGCCTTGTTATATTTTCTTTCATATCCCTCTTTCGAAATCAACAACAAATTGAGGATTGAGTGGGGAAATCAAATGGAGAAACAAAAGAAAAGAAAAAAAAAGAAAAGAAAAAGAAAGAAAAAGAAAAGAAAAAAAGAGAAAAGAAAAAGAAAAGAAAGAAAAAATGCAAAAGAAATCAGGAGAAGTCAAATCGCAACAAGGAAGCGATCTTATGATCCGAACTACGTTTTGACTTGATCCTGAAAGGGTACGTAGGCAGAAGTTATGGTTGTTGAATAAATAAATATTCCGAAAGTTGTAATTTTAACCCACGATGAAATATTTTGAGCCTTTATCCCATCCAAGAGCCTACATTAAGGTCCAAAGGAAGACCTTCCGATCAATCTTCAAGAAATGCCAAATCAAATGAACAAAGGTGAATCGCATCAGGGGCAACACTCCAGTCCGAACACAGGAGAATGAAGAATTCAAGAGATGATGAGAACACCACGAGACTCCAAGATGAGAGAAATCAAAATAAGAGAGTCTTATCGGTGAAAACCCGCACGGGCACTATAAGGCGACAGTGAATTGAGAGAAAGAAAAAATCAAAAATGAGAGAGGCTTGATACTGAAAACCCTACGGGCACTACAAGTCGACTAAGGAGTTGACTCAAATCAAGGAAATGAAATCTTGAACACCGGTTTCACGGCAGAAATTACAAGAGGAGTTGAACATCAGATTCGCTATACAGAGAAGGCTAAAAGTGCATGTCAAGATCGCTAGAGTCGGTATTCACATCCGATAGGTCATTCTTCTGTAGGTTTCTTGTTAGGAATTGTGTTTTCTATTTATTCTTCACACTTAGTTTTACTCTCCCTCTCATTGAGTTTGTCGGGTCATAACAAAAAAAAAACAAATGATTTCAAAATTTGCCACCAAGCTTTCCAATTGCTCAAGGTGGAATTTACCAACACGACGATTGTCGTAAGTCAGGAAAACACAGGGTCGGTGCTTTAAGCCAAAAAAGAGCAATATGAGCAATGAAATGGGCAAAAATTAAAATGTTTGGGGTTCATGCGAGATACAAAGGTCGGCAAAGTACCAGCTTGGGAAAATATAACAAATGGAAATATGGGAGTGTATTCTGACAAAAGAAAGGGCCAGTCAAGAAACACCCAAGGTTGTCAAATAAAGTCATCAAAGGAATCATAGACTTCAAGATTGGATTTTGCAGGATCCATCAAAAAAGGAACAACATACATGCCGTAAGGAAGGCGGGTTTTAGAATAAAGAAGAAGTAAAAAAGAGTAATCGGTGAATGGGCCAAGCATTCAAGTGGAAAGCAAGTTCAAGGCCACATCGAATCACCACAGTTTTAAACTAACAGATTTTTCTTTGCTTCGAAACAGGGGCAAAGGATATTATCAAACTGGGGCGTAGATGTTATTGGACCGATAGAGCCAGCAGCTTCCAATGGGCATAAGCTCATTTTGGTTGCGATTGGTTACTTTACCACATTGGGCCAAGGCAAAGGGCAAATTTGCGCCAAACTGGCAAGGAGCATTTGTGGTATCACGGGTGTTATCCAATGGGGCATTATATTTGGCAGATGTTGAAGAAAAATGCGTAGAGACTGCTATCGATTCAGACACGGTCAAAAGATACTATGTATGACTCCTTTTCAATTATATGTTTGTATTTTGTTGTGATTTTGGAATTGAAATGACGAAGACATTTTATTCTCTATCCAAATACTTTATCCATTGACACCCCCTTTGAGCCATGATTAATATATTCTTTCATACCCTTCTCTAGGAATCGCTTATAGCGCAATAAGGAAAATGAAGATTGAAATTGACTAAATGAGAAATGATGAAAAAAAAATGAGAAAATGATGATGTAAAAAAAAAGACAAAGAAATCGGGAAAAAGTCAAAAGAAATTCATTAACTGATGACGTTGAATGAACTACGTCTTACTTGATCCCGAAAGGGTACGTAGGCAGCCTCGCTGAGGTTCAGTCACGACAAAGAAAAATCCAAAAATTCCCCACATATTGAAACTGGGGCAGAAGTTATGTTGAATAATTCCGAGAGTTGTAAATAATTTGAACCCTCGTAATTTTTGAGCCTTTATACCTTTCTTTCTTTAACCCATCCAAAAGCCACGTTACGGTCCAAAGAAAGACCTTCTGGTCAATTCCAAAATGATAACAGATGCAATGAAGGAAGAACAAGACATTGGACAACACCCGTGGTATAAGAAAACAAAAGACAAAAGGAAAAATGAAAAAAAAGAAAAAATGAGAGAGTCTCATCAGTGAAAACCTTAACCGGCACTGTGAGGCGATTGTGAGTTTGAGAGAAATAAAATGAGAGAGTCTTGCCAGTGAAAACCTTTAACAGCACTGCAGGGCGATTGTGAGGTTGAGAGAGAATAAATGAGAGAGTCCTATTGGTGAAAACCTTTCGAAGCACCGTAGGGCGATCGTAAGGATTACCATGAAAAGAGAAAAGGCAACAAAAATAGTATCGGTTTGGGTTGAAAACAATCCGGAGTCAGAAAAATGATTGGAACGAACTGGGTCGGAGTTTAAATACATGGCATGGTCAGCGGAATCAGCCAGCAAACGCCCGGATAAGTTCTATCATCTCTCCAAAACACCCTTACCCTCTTTCATTTTTCTGCATTTCATTGTTTACCTTTTGAGAGCTAACTACCAGCTCCTGATGACGAAAGCTGAAACAACACTGGATCAGAAAGAAAGAAGAGTTGGGGAGAAAATGAAGAAGTTTGGCAAACATGGTCAAAAGAAAATAAAACAAAACAAAAAGGAAAAAGTAAGAAAATACAAAAAGAGTTTGCAAGAGATAGGCAGCTGAAAAACCACACAATGGGAGAAAAAGCAAAAAAGAGGAAAGCAATAAGAGGCAGGGATGGTGGATGCCAGTTGCCAGCAGTTTATATCCAAATAAATTTTGTTTCATGATTCATACAAGAACAAATTGTCACTAATCACTTTAAAGTGAATGTGACAAATGTGGAAAAATAGAAAACACCAAAAAGAGAAAGTTTGACAATAAGTGGAGAAATTCACAGGTGAAAGACAATCGGTCAAAGAAAATACCAAAAAGAGGAAGGTAGCATCTTTAAATTCCATTCCCCGGTTATCAAGCTGAGGGAATACATTTCTGCACTGCATTACATGCATTTTCAATTTTTGTCCAAGCGCCCACCTATCTAACGAGGGAATACTTTTCTGCACTGCATTTCATGCATTTTCAACTTCTGGCACCAACCTATCTAACGAGGGAATACTTTTCTGCATTGCATTTCATGCATTTTCAATTTCTGTCCAGGCGCCCACCTATCTAACGAGGGAATACTTATCTGCACTGCATTTCATGCATTTTCAATTTCTGTCCAGGCTCCCACCTATCTAACAAGGGAATACTTTTATGCACTGCATTTCATGCATTTTCAATTTCTGTCCAGGCGCCCACCTATCTAACGAGGGAATACTTTTCTGCACTGCATTTCATGCATTTTCAATTTCTGTCCAGGCGCCCACCTATCTAACGAGGGAATACTTTTCTGCACTGCATTTCATGCATTTTCAATTTCTGTCCAGGCGCCCACCTATCTAACGAGGGAATACTTTTTTGCACTGCATTTCATGCATCTTCAATTTCTGTCCAGGCGCCCACCTATCTAACGAGGGAATACTTTTTTGCACTGCATTTCATGCATTTTCAATTTCTATCCAGGCGCCCACCTATCTAATAAGGGAATACTTTTCTGCACTGCATTTCATGCATTTTCAATTTCTGTCCAGGCGCCCACCTATCTAACGAGGGAATACGTTTCTGCACTGCATTTCATGCATATTCAATTTCTATCCAGGCGCCCACCTATCTAACGAGGGAATACTTTTCTGCACTGCATTTCATGCATTTTCAATTTCTGTCCAGGCGCCCACCTATCTAACGAGGGAATACTTTTCTGCACTGCATTTCATGATTTTCAATTTCTGTCCAAGCGCCCACCTATCTAACGAGGGAATACTTTTCAGCACTGCATTTCAGGCATTTTCAATTTCTGTACCAGGCGCCCACCTATCTAACAAGGGAATACTTTTCTGCATTGCATTTCATGCATTTTCAATTTCAGTCCAGGCGCCCACCTATCTAACGAGGAAATACTTTTCTGCACTGCATTTCATGCATTTTCAATTTTTGTCGAGGCGCCCACCTATCTAACGAGGGAATACTTTTCTGCACTGCATTTCATGCATTTTCAATTTGTGTCCAAGCGCCCACCTATCTAATGAGGGAATACTTTTCTGCACTACATTTCATGCATTTTCAATTACTGTTCAGGCGCCTACCTATCTATCGAGGGAATACTTTTCTGCACTGCATTTCATGCATTTTCAATTCATGTCCAGGCGCCCACCTATCTAACGAGGGAATACTTTTCTGCACTGCACTGCATTTCATGCATTTTCAATTTCTGTCCAGGCGCCCACCTATCTAACGAGGGAATAATTTATTGCACTGCATTTCATGCATTTTCAATATCTGTCCAGGCGCCCACCTATATAACAAGGGAATACTTTTATGCACTGCATTTCGTGCATTTTCAATTTCTGTCCAGGCGCCCACCTATCTAACGAGGGAATACTTTTCTGCACTGTATTTCATGCATTTTCAATTTCTGTCCAGGCGCCCACCTATCTAACGAGGGAATACTTTTCTGCACTGCATTTCATGCATTTTCAATTTCTGTCCAGGCGCCCACCTATCTAACGAGGGAATACTTATCTGCACTGCATTTCATGCATTTTCAATTTCTGTCCAGGCGCCCACCTATCTAACGAGGGAATACTTTTCTGCACCGCATTTCATGCATTTTCAATTTCTGTCCAGGCGCCCACCTATCTAACGAGGGAATACTTTTCTGCACTATATTTCATGCAATTTCAATTTCTGTCGAGGCGCCCACCTATCTAACGAGGGAATACTTTTCTGCACTACATTTCATGCATTTTCAATTTCTGTCCAGGCGCCCACCTATCTAACGAGGGAATAATTTTTTGCACTGCATTTCATGCATTTTCAATTTCTGTCCAGGCGCCCACCTATATAACGAGGGAATACATTTTTGCATATTTACTTCCTCCAATTTTTGGTTTATATTAGCTAAAAGCCCACACTGGGGTAGAAGAAAAAGTTTGTTATTTTTGTTTTGTTTTGAGCAGGCTTCAGCTCGAGGACAAGAAGTATCACTGAAAATCAAAAAAGGGAAAGCAAGAAAAGAAAATCAACAAAAAAGAGAGGCGACATCACAGAAAATCAAGAAAAAGAGAAGGAGAAGCAAACAAAAGCTAGGATAGGAACAATTGTAATTGTAGGATCATAGCTTAGAATAGCTTCTTCATTTTACATTCCCCCCCAGGTGTAATAAGGAGTAAGTCGGCAAGTCTCAACAGTGTCAATGCAACAGTGAGTCCGGAAGTTTTTAAACTGCCAGACCTTCGCGAACTACACTGACCTGATTCCTAATCAGCCCAGGATATGTAGGCAACCTCTAAAGCAGGGTGCAGTCAAAAGGTTTTCCAAAAATGTTTTCACGGAATGTACCAATGTGCAAAAATATCTCATTACTGCTCACTTGTCTTTGCACTGAAACTCTTCGTGTTCCCGAGCAAAGAGGGGCAGCTGTGAGCACATGATTTTTG
Source organism: Nicotiana noctiflora (assembly GCA_032618575.1). NCBI lineage: Eukaryota > Viridiplantae > Streptophyta > Magnoliopsida > Solanales > Solanaceae > Nicotiana > Nicotiana noctiflora. The sequence goes on from JASVEL010013104.1 coordinate 84,151, forward strand.
CACCGGGCAAACAATTCCAAAATTAAAATAAATATATTTTTGAGTGCAATTGCATGCCTTGTTTGAAATTAGCTACATTTTGTGTGTTTGAATAATGGGAAATTAGAAAAAAATCAAAAATTAGGTTAAGTACTTACTTTGTTTGAATTAATTAGTTTTAAGAAGAAAAGCATCAAAAATAGTTTTAAATAGTGGAAAATTAGGGAAAACTAGTAGAAAAATTGCAAAAAATATTAGATAAGTAGTGTAAGTAGGAAATTAAGTTTTTCTAATAATTCATAAAAGAAAAAGGAAAAAAATATATATAAAAGAGGGATGTTTAAATAATTAGTCATGAGAAAATAAAAAAAAATTACATGTGAGTATAATGGCATTGGGCCAGATATGACCATATTGGCCGGCCTAGTCCTTAAGCCCAAGGGTAACCGGTCCAATTCTCTAATAGACAGGAGATCTCAGCCGTTAATCTTGATAAATCCAATGACTGAGATAAATAGCGGAGCTAATTAGTTAATTAAAATAGAAAGGATTGATCTCAGCCGTTCGTGTGAAATGATCTGATGGTTGAAGGCTTAAGTCCCGTTTGTAATCGAACAACGTCGTCTTAGTAACGCTGCTTATGGCCGTTGATCATCAGCAAATCAACGGCCCAGATCACCTTATCCCCCTCGCCTATAAAAGGCTTTGGTCTGAGAAGACCAGCCATTTCTAGAAATCCCCTAACCCTAGCCGCCCAATCTCTCCAAAGCCCTCCTCTCTTCTTCATCTTCAACCTCCAGCAAAAAACCTAGCCGGCCATGGAGGCCACCACTCTCCACGGTGGTCGCCGGGCACCCTCAACCCCTCTCCTCTCCTTTTCTTCTTCTTCTCCGACCAAAACACCTAGAAACCCTAGAAAATAAACCCTTCTCCAAAACTCCGATCACCGGAACCTACCACCGGTGACCACTAAACAATGAGAAACCATTCCAAACCAATGCCAATCGGACCGCCTTGGTCCGATCTACCCAACCCTACCACTCATTCCCCTCAAATATCCCTAGATCCAGTCGAATATCTAAAACAAAGTCGCCGGAAACCTAACTCCGGCGACTCAAACCAACTTTCCTCCAAAGATCTCACCTTTACCCTCTCTGAATACCCATCCCTAACCAGAAAACCCCAAGAGGCTTCGTCTTGAAGTCTAACAAGAAAAACAGAAAAAAGAAATAAAGAAAAGAAATAAAGAAAAAGAGAAAAAGAAGTCTGAAAAAAAAGAGTGAAAAAGAGAGGAAAATGGGAAGCTTGGGGGACAGACCCCGCTAAGCTAAGTACCCCATCCTTTCTCTCTTTCTTTGCTTTCTTTATTTTGTTTTTCTTGTTTTGCATGTTTCCGTTCGTCTCTGTTATTCTTATCTTGTGCCTCGTCTGTTAGTATTAGGGTTTTATGGTCATTTCATCTTTATGATATTTCTTCTGCTTTGCTGCTTTGATTCGAAAAGACTTGTTTAGTATTAGGATTCATCTTGTTCGACTCCTTCATACTATTTTCTTGTCTTGACTGTTTTGTTTCTTTTCATTTTTTGTTGTTCATGTCTTCTATTTGTTTTCTTTTGCTTTGGTCCTTGCTTGCTTTTCTTTTCTTTAGATCCTGAAATCTTGTGTCATATCTGTTAGTAGTAGGGATTCTCAACTTGCTCATTTCCTCTTTATCTTTTTCTGTTTATTTGTTCGATTATGGTTTATTTAGTCTTAAAAGATCTATCTTTCTTTCTTCATTTTTCTTGGTTTGTTGCTTCTGATTTGTTTCAACAGCATGACTGTTCATCCCTTTTGTGACTTTTCGCATGCTTAGTTGCTTAGTCATGGCTATTCATCTTCTATGCTAGGATTATCTCATCTGTTTGGGTTTTTGTTTTGATTTGAGAACTTGACTTGAACATCTTTCCTTTTCTTTGTCCTTTTCTCTGTTAATAATAGGCCTTTTCACTTTGTTGTTCTTTGATATTGTCTTCACATGTTTGATTTTAGTTTTTATACTATCATTCTGTATTAGTTCACTTTTGACTAATTCTCAATAGTTGAGCAATTCCTCTTCTGGTCTCTTCATGTTTTGATACAGTGTTAGAGCTAAATGCTAGTTTCCTATCTGAGTTGGTTTTACTTCAGCTTTCCATGTCTTCACTATTTCTCCTTTAGCATGATTTTAGGATTAGTCTTCAGATTGTCTTATCTACTTGAAGTCCTTCTCTGATTGATTATGATAGTCTGTGCTTGTGCCATGAACCTGGGCATTATGAGTTCTTGGTCATGTCCTTCGGGTTGACCAATGCCCCAGCAGCATTCATGGAGTTGATGAATCGGGTATTCAGGCCTTACTTAGATCTATTCGTGATAGTCTTTATAGATGACATCCTGGTGTACTCCCGCAGCCAGGAAGAGCACGAGCAGCACCTCGGAGTGGTTCTTCAGACTCTGAAAGATAACCATCTATATGCCAAATTTTCTAAATGTGAGTTCTGGCTGAGTTCGGTAGCATTTCTGGGTCACATTGTATCGGTGGAAGGTATTCGGGTAGACCCAAAGAAGATTGAGGCAGTCCAGAATTGGCCTCGACCAGCTTCAGTGATCGAGATCCGGAGTTTCTTGGGATTAGCAGGGTTACTACCGTCGATTTGTAGAGGGCTTTTCTTCTATTGCGGCCCGATGACTAGGTTGACCCGGAAGGGTGTCCGGTTCCGGTGGTCGGAGGAGTGTGAGGCGAGCTTTCGAAAGCTGAAGACGGCCTTGACCACCGCACCGGTGTTGATACTACTTACAGGTACAAGGCCTTATACGGTTTATTGTGACGCATCTCGTACGGGGCTTGGAGCGGTATTAATGCGGGATGGTAAGGTTATCGCTTATGCTTCGAGGCGATTAAAGATACATGAGAAGAATTATCCGGTTCATGATCTTGAGTTAGCAGCAGTGGTTCATGTTTGATCAAGCGGAGGCATTATCTATATGGTGTGACATGTGAGGTGTACACGATCACAAAAGCCTAGAGTACTTGTTCAAGCAAAAGGAGTTGAATCTACGACAGCGGAGATGGTTAGAGTTGCTAAAAGACTATGATGTTACTATCTTATATCACCCGGGTAAGGCCAATGTGGTGGCCGATGCATTGAGTAGAAAGTATGCCGGCATGGGTAGTCTTGCATACATTCCGGTCAGTCAGAGACCATTAGCTCTAGATGTCCAGGCCTTAGCCAACCGGTTCGTGAGATTAGACATTTCTGAGCCTAGCAGGGTGTTAGCCCGCACGGTCGCTCGTTCTTCTTTATTAGAGCGTATCCGTGAGAGGCAATTTGATGATCCTCATTTGCGTGAGTTGAGAGATACAGAGTACAGCGGGGAGGTGCCACACATGTAAATCTAGATGATGATGGGGTATTGAAATTGCAGGGTCGAGTTTGTATGCCAAATGTCGAAGGGATTCGAGAGTTGATCTTAGCAGAGGCCCACAGTTCGCGGTATTCTATTCACCCAGGCGCCGCGAAGATGTACCAGGACTTACGGCAACACTATTGGTGGCGCAGAATGAAGAAAGATATCGTTGCGTATGTCGCTCGGTGTCTAAATTGTCGGCAGGTGAAATATGAGCACCAGAGACCTGGTGGTGTATTCCAGAGGATTGAAATTCCCGAGTGGAAATGGGAGCGGATCACTATGGACTTCGTCATTGGACTTCCTTTGACTCGGAGGAAATTTGATGCTATTTGGGTCATTGTTGATAGGCTGACCAAGTCAGCACACTTTATTCCAGTATCTGTCTCCTACTCGTCGGAGAGGTTAGCGGAGGTTTACATTAGGGAGATTGTTCGTCTCCGTGGGGTGCCAGTATCTATTATCTCTGATCGGGGTACGCAGTTTACCTCGCGGTTCTGGAGAGCGGTCCAGCAGGAGTTAGGCACCCAGGTTCGGTTGAGTACAGCATTTCATCCTCAGACGGATGGCCAGTCCGAGAGGACTATTCAGATTCTAGAGGACATGCTTCGAGCCTGTGTTATTGATTTCGGAGGCTCGTGGGACCAGTTTCTGCCATTAGCAGAGTTCGCCTACAATAACAGTTACCAGTCTAGCATCCAGATGGCTCCGTATGAGGCGTTGTATGGTAGGCGATGTCGATCACCAGTTGGATGGTTTGAACCGGGAGAGGCTCGGTTGTTGGGTACGGACTTAGTTCAGGAGGCCTTGGATAAGGTCAAGACTATTCAGGAGAGATTGCGTTCAGCTCAGTCTAGGCAAAAGACTTATGCGGATCGTAAGGTTCGAGATGTAGATTTCATGGTTGGTGAACGAGTATTGCACCGAGTGTCGCCTATGAAGGGCGTAATAAGGTTCGGGAAGAAGGGCAAGCTCAGCCCAAGGTATATAGGTCCATTTGAGATTCTAGATAGAGTGGGAGAGGTGGCTTACAGATTAGCTTTGCCGCCTAGCTTATCAGCCGTGCATCCAGTTTTTCATGTATCTATGCTTCCGAGATACCACGGCGATCCCACACCTGTGTTAGACTTCAGTACTGTCCAATTGGACAATGATCTATCTTACGAGGGGGAGCCGGTGGCTATTCTAGACCGGCAGGTTCGACAGTTGAGGTCGAAGAGTTATCCTTCTGTGCGTGTTCAGTGGAGAGGTCAGCCTCCTGAGGCATCGACCTGGGAGTCCGAGTCCGATATGCGGAGCCGCTACCCACACTTGTTTCCTGACTCAGGTACTTCTTTCTTTTGTCCGTTCGAGGACGAACGGTTGTTTTAGAGGTGGAGATTTTGACGACCCAAAGGGTCATCACTTATATTATTAATCATTTCGAGCTTCTGAGGCCTCGAAAACCTCATTCTATGTTGCCTCGATCTATGTGCACAATCCGAGCATGTAGCCGGAAAGATTTTGTGATAGAAAATATGAATTCTATGAGAAATTTGGATAAAAATGATATTAATATTGATATGGTTGACTTCGGTCAACATTTTTGGTAAACGGATCCGGATCCGAGATTGGATGGTCCCGAGAGGTCCGTAGGAAAATATGGGACTTGGACATGCGTCCGGAGTCGAATTCTGAGGCCGAGAGCCCAAGTTATGAATTTTTATATGAAATTATTTTTGATGTAATTGTTAAAGGAAATAAATTAATTGACCTTGGTATCGGGCTCGTATTTTTGGTTCCGACACCCGGTACAAGTCTTAAATATTATATATGTGATTTCTCTAAAGTTTGGTGACATTCGGATGTTGTTTGAGATGTTTTGGACCTTGAGTCCCAAGTTTGAAAGTTTTGAAAACCAAAAGTATGAAAATCATGAATTTGAGGCTTGATTTGATGAAAACGAGGTGATATTGGCGATGTGATCGCACGAACAAGTTCATAATGTGTTTTTGAGGTTGTGTACATGTTTGGTTTGGAGCCGGGGGGCTCGGGTAAAGATTTGATAGGCCGTTGGATTAAATTCTGAAATGTTGCACTGCTGGTTTTTCACCCAGTTGTTGGCTTCGCAATTGCGAAGCGTTTCTCGCAATTGCGAAGGGGGATGATCAAGGCAGGGCTCGCAAATGCGAACCCTGATCGCAAATGCGAAACACCTCATGCCCAGCCTTGTTCGCAAATGCGAACAATTGTTCGCAAATGCGAACGTCCCCAGGCCTGCCTATGTTCGCAAATGCGAACACAGTTCGAAAATGCGAACACTGCCCCATATTGCCTTGGTTCGCAAATGTGAACCATTGTTCGCAAATGCGAACAAGGCCCTATACAGCCTATGTTCGCAAATGCGAACATTCGTTCGCAAATGCGAACATTCGTTCGCAAATGCGACAAATGTTCGCAAATGCGAACTTCCCAGCCTTAGCTTATTTTTCAAACTCCAAAAATTGGTCGGGGTTCGCAATTGCGAACCCATGTTCGAAAATGCGAACACAGAGACCTGTAAAACACGATTTTCAGTTCATTTCTTCACTTTTTACAATACAAAAACACCCATTTGCTATTCTTCACGGATTCCTTCTTCATCAAAACAATTGTAAGTCACTTTTTACTTAATTCTTTCAATTCCTAACATCATTAAACATGTTTTTCATTAGAAATCAAAGGTTTTCATGGTAGAATTTCTTGTTTTTATTAGAATATAGGGTTTTTCATAAATTGGGAAATTGGACCTCGAATTGAGGTCCGATTTTGAAACAAATCGTATACATGAACTCGTGGGGGGATGGGTAACCGGATTTTGGTCCTAACCCCGAGTTCCGACCATGTGGGCCCGGGGTTGAAATTCACTATTCCGCGCAGAATGTTGTAAAAGTTGTATTTGGTCTTAAGAATTAGTTTGTTGAGTAGTATTGATGATATTAAATCAATTGTGTATAGATACAATTGGATTGGAGCCAAATTTGAAAGAAAAAGACATTTCCATGGATTGAATCGTTCATAAACATTCGAGGTAAGTGTTTGTTCTATCCTAGCTTGAGGGAATAGGATTATGTGCTATGTGTTATGTGATCGAGTGCGGTGTATGGGTTGTGGTGATGAGCATCCATACACTGGCGTCTAGTATGACCGTGAGTCGTTGAAAAATTATTATTTTGAGATATATTACAGATGAATTGTTATTGTACTCCCTTGTTGGGACTTGTTGTGAAGATAATTATTGATTGCCCTTGTTGGGACGGTTTATGAATTACTGTTTCTTTCTTTGCCCTTAACTGTGATTGTTACTTGGGTGAGGAAGAGTGATAATGCACGAAGGGTGATGCCGTGCCATGTTTATTTATTTATGCACGAAGGTTAATGTCGTGCCATGTTTTATTGATTATGCACGAAGGATCATGCCGTGCCCTGTTATTGAACCATGTACGAAGGATCATGCCGTACTATGTATTTGAGGATGAGAGTAAAAGCACGAAGGGTGATGCCGTGTACTTTATTTGCTTATTTGGTGAGGATGAGAGTAAAAGCACGAAGGGTGATGCCGTGTACTTTATTTGCTTATTTGGTGAGGATGAGAGTAAAAGCATGAAGGGTGATGCCGTGCAACTGCTTTGCTATTTCTTGAATTGATATTACTTGTGTTTACATTATACTTTGTTTTTCCTTGTGAATTTATTAACTGTGGTTAATTGTTGAATTCTTTGAGATATTCCTTATTGTGTTAATACCTGGTTATTTCTTGTTATTCTGTGGTATACATATATATTGAATTGCACAGGTTTATGTGGGTGTCTGGTCCTAGGCTTGTCACTACTTCGCCGGGATAGGCCAGGCACTTACCAGCACATGGGGTCGGTTGTGCTGATACTACACTTCTGTGCGTTTTTGCACAGGTCCAGGTTATGATCAGGAGCAGCAGCAGCAATAAATCGATTGCGTGGGAGTTGATCATATTTGAGACCGAGGTAGCTTGCAGACGTCCGCAGGCCCGACGTCTCTCTCTTTATTTATGTTATGAGCTGTAGTCTCTTTGTTCCGAGACAAACAGAGTTATGTTATATTTCCTTCAAACTTTTATGTGTAGTATTCCATAGTAGTTCATGAGTTGGTGACTCCACGTCTTGGGTAGAGGATTTCCGTATGATTTTCATCTTGTAATTAGTTATTTCTATTTCGATAAAGTATTTCGCGTTTATTTAATTAAAATTGTGTTAAAAACAGGATAGTATGAATACGGTGGCTTGCCTAGCTACCACGAGTAGGCGCCATCACGATCCTTATAGGCCCGTTTACTAATATGATTACCTATGCATATACTATCAAAATTTGATTGGGAGTAATGTCATACTTTCATACTAAGGTCATACACATCAGCATACGCAACCATATAAGTCCATTTAACTAATACGGTAGTAGTCATTGGACATTCCATTTATTTATCGTGGTTGTAATTTAGTAATTGACCATCTATGAATATAATTTCATTCATATACTAGGGCCATACGCATCGGCCTATAGAAACCGTATAGGCCCGTCTACTTGTCACGACCATAGTTCACCAATCGTGAACCTGTCATGACGGCACCCAGTCTCCGCGACTTGGTAAGCCTAACACGATACGGAATATACAAGTTTATGAACATTAAATAAGAAATTAGTGGAAAAACGATATAAAAGGAATGTAATAAATGCCGCTTGGCATATACACTGATCAACCACACCATATAGCATACCACCAAGACCCGGAATACCACGGGTAACACAGACTAAAAAGGGAGATTACAACTGTGGCTCTATACATCAACAATGTCTAAACATCGAAATGAGGGAAAATAACTAATATCACTATGAGAATAGAAGGAGGCTCTCCGGATCCGCGGACGTAGCGGATCATACCTCGAGTCTCCGGATGTGCTGCTTAATCACCTAGGATGAGCCTGTCCTGATGTACCTGGATCTGCACAACAAAAGTGTGCAGAAGAGTAGCATGAGTACACCACGGCGGTACTCAGTAAGTGCCAAGCCTAACCTCGATAAAGTAGTGACGAGGAAAGGTCAGGGCCCTACCGAGAGACTATAACATAATGATAAGAACAATAATAAGCAGTTTAAATAAGAATGAGACTGAAATAACAACAATAAGGTAATTACTCCAACCATCTACGATTAAGATAATAACAAGTAACCAACACAGCATAAATTCAAATCAGCAAGTCTAGGATCTACGGGAATTGAACCCGCAGTCCCTCTCTATATCCAATAACTCAAGATGTCCGGGAATTGAACCCGTAGTCCCTATATCAGTACCTTTGGGTCTCCGGGAATCGAACCCGCAGCCCGTGTCTCAATATCTCAGGATCTCCGGGAATCAAACCCGCAGTCTGTATCTCAATAATTATATCAATAAACTCCGAGTCTCTGGGAATCGAACCCGTAGCCCTTGGATCTCCGGGAATCGAACTCGCAGTTCACAAATAATACCACTCCGGGTCTCTGGGAATAGAACCCACAGCCCTTAGATCTCCGGGAATTGAACCCGCAGTCCACCAACACAAACAATAAAAGGAACGCACAGAGAAATATAATATGCTTAACTACAACTTCACCAAACCAGTGCCAACAATTATCAAGAAGTTCAAAAAAGGCAATTAGGCAATTAGACAGATAAATCCTATCTAATCATGCTTCTCTAACGAATATCAGGTAAATGTCACAGTTTAATCAACTAAGAACAGAAATATCAAAAATTGGACAATTCAAGTAAGGTGGGTAACAATAATCTGTGCATGTACACGCCCGTCACCTCGCGTACAAGACATTTAAATTAACACATAATATCCTAGGGGTGAAGGTTCCCCCACACGAGGTTAGACAAGCTACTTACCTCGACTCCGGTATAAAACCGCCAAGAGACAACTCTCCTGCCACGAATATCGGCCTCCACAGGTGTAGAATCTGATCTAAATCAATAGAAATACATCAAAATAGCCCAATTGGGTATTGCCCAATCGAAACAATTCAAAATACACCCAAAACCACAAGTTGCCAAAACCTGACTTTCGGTACGCTTCTCGAAAAATTATGAAAGTTATATATTTGGGTTCCTTATCTCAACAAGAGTCTATGCATATAAAATTTACCAAAATCGGACTCCGTTTGCCGATTCAAATCATTGATTTTCTATAACCCAAGCCTAGGATGAAAAGCTCCATTAGTACACCCCTAATTCCTCCAATTTCAGTAAAAAAACACCATAGTTTAGCATGGAAATGACATAATTCCATAGATGATTACCTGAAGAACCCCTTTGGTTTCTCTAAAAATCGCCCCTTAATTGCCTCGCAAATGGTGCCTTAGCCTTTTAGACCGTTCTGAAATTTTAACCCTTACTGCTCATTAAACCTAGGCCGTTTTCCGCTTCTGCGGTCTCCAGGTCGCTCCCGCGACTCCGCTTCTGCGGACACATTGTCGCTTCTGCGGCCCTTGGCTATTTACTCAAAATCCACTTCTGCAGAAGCCCAGCCGCTTCTGCGACTTCGCTTATGCGGACAAAAGTCCGCTCCTGTGGAAGACCCACAAACAGCCCACTCCCGCTCCTGCGGAAGGCTTTCTGCTCCTGCGTGACCGCCTCCGCGATCTGAGGTCCACTCCTGCGGACTAGGCTAGCCTCCCACAAACTCGCTCCTGCGGAGCCAATTTCGCTTCTGCGGTCTAAGCTCCACGGAAGCTAAAACAACAGAAGGCAGGCACCAGCCTGCTACAACTTCCAATTTCTTGCCGTTTAATCACCCGAACTCATCCCGAGGCCCGTGGGACCTCAACCAAAAATGCAATTCTACTCCAAATCATTATATGAACTTGTTCGAACCATAAAAACACGTCCTTAAACACCAAAATCATCGAATAATAGCGGATTCAAGCCTAAGTTTCATTCAAAACTTCCGAAACCTACATGTTATCAAAAACCCGACCAACCAACGTCCGAATGAACTAAAAATTTGCAGACATATCCAAAATCACATAACAAAGCTAAAGAAATTGTCAGAATTCCATTCCGACCCCCGGATCAAAATCTCACCTATTGTTCGGATTTTTCCAAAATTTCAACTTCGGGATTTCAAGCCTAATTGAGCTAAAGACCTCCAAAATACATTCTGAATGCGCTCCCAACACCGAAATCACCTAACGGAGCTAATGGAACAATCCGATTTCTGTTCAGAGGTTGTCTTAACACTGTTCCAAATACAAGCCACTTTTCAACTATAAACCTCTCATTTAGGAACTAAGTGTCCCAAAACACTCGAAATTCTATAACCGAACCTCCCGGCAAACCACAATAGCAAAAATAAACTTAGGGGAACAGTTAAATTGGGGATCGGGGCATAAATTTCAAAAATGACTGGCTGGGTCGTTACTTCTTCCCTCACTTAAAATATTCGTTCGTCCTTGAACGAGCATAGAAAACATACCTGTAGTGGTGAAGAGATGAGGGTACTGGTCGCGCATATCCTACTCGGTCTCCCAAGTCGCCTTCTCGGTCGGCTAATCCCGCCACTGGACCTTTACTGAAACGATGTCTTTTGACATTAGCTTCCTGACTTGCCTGTCCAGAATGGCCACTGGCTCCTCAACATAAGACAGATCCTCGTCTAGCTGAACAAAAGTGAAATCTAACACATGCGACGGGTCACCATGGTATCTCCGGAGCATAGAGACATGAAATACGGGATGGACTCCGGCTAGGCTGGGAGGTAAGGCCAACTCATAAGCAACCTCCCCAACACGCCTCAAGATCTCAAAAGGGCCAATAAATCTAGGACTCGGCTTCCCCTTCTTCCCAAACCTCATGACGCCCTTCATGGGTGAGACTCAAAGCAGAACCCGCTCGCCAACCATAAAAGTCACATCGCGGACCTTCTTGTCTACATAACTCTTCTGTCTAGACTGGGCTGCACGAAGTCTGTGCTGAATTACCCTGACCTTGTCCATTGCATCTTGGACCATATCAGTACCTAGCAGTCTGGCCTCGCCCGGCTCGAACTAACCCACGGGAGACCTGCACCTCCTACCATATAGGGCCTCATACGGTGCCATCTGAATACTGGAATGGTAGCTGTTGTTATAAGCAAACTTCGCTAGTGGCAAGAAATGATCCCATGAACCTCCAAACTCAATCACGCACGCACGGAGCATATCCTCCAAAATTTGAATAGTACGCTCGGACTGGCCATCAGTCTGGGGGGGTAAAACGCTGTGCTCAACTCCACCCGAGTGCCTAACTCCTGCTGCACGGCTTTCCAGAATTGTGAAGTGAACTGAGTACCTCTATCTGAAATGATGGAAACTGGGATGCCGTGCATCCGAACTATCTCTCTAATGTAGATCTCCGCCAGTCACTCCGATGAATAAGTAGTGCTCACTGGTATGAAAGGGGCGGACTTGGTCAGCCAATCCGCAATAACCCAAATGGAATGAAACTTCCTAACAGTCCGTGGAAGCCCAAATACAAAGTCTATGGTGATGCACTCCCATTTCCACTATGGAATCTCAATCTGCTGCATTAACCCACCCGGACACTGATGCTCATACTTCACATGCTGGCTGTTGAGGCACCTAGAAACATATTCAACTATATCCCTCTTCATCCACCTCCACCAGTAATGCTGTCTCAAGTCCTGATACAGCTTCGCGGCACCCGACGGATGGAATACCGCGAGCTATAGGCCTCTGCTAGAATCAGCTCTCGAAGATCATCTACATTGGGCACACAAATACACCCCTGCATCCTCATAACTCCATCACCCCCAATGGTAACATCTCGAGCATCACCACGCCAAACTCTATCCTGGAGGACAAGCAAATGAGGGTTGTCGAACTGACGCTCCCTTATGCGGTCAAATAGAGAAGACCGAGAAACCACACAGGCCAGAACCCGGCTGGGCTCCGAAAGATACAGTCTAACAATTTGCCTGGGTAAATCCTAAACATCCATCGCCATAGGCCTCTCTGAAGCTGGTAGATATGCCAAACTCCCTAAACTCTCTGCCTGGCGACTCAAGGCATCGACAACTACATTAGCCTTGCCCGGATGATAGAGAATAGTAATATCATAGTCCTTCGACAGCTCCAACCATCTCCTCTGACGCATGTTCAGGTCATTCTGCTTAAGAAAGTGCTACAAGCTCCGATGATCAGTGTAGATCTCACAAGGAACCCCATACAAGTAATGACGCCAAATTTTCAAGGCGTGAATAATGGCGGCTAACTCCAGATCATGAACATGATAGTTCTTCTCATGTATCTTTAACTGTCTGGACGCGTAGGCAATCACCCAACCGTCCTGCATCAATACTGCACCGAGTCCAACTCGTGAGGCATCACAATATACTGTATAGGACCCGAACCCGTAGGCAACATCAAGATAGGGGCCAAAGTCAAAGCTGTCTTGAGCTTCTGAAAGCTCGCCTCACACTCATTTGACCACTGGAAAGGGGCACTATTTTGGGTTAACCTGGTCATAGGTGATGCGATCGAAGAGAACCCCTCAACGAAATGACTATAATAACCCACCAAACCAAGGAAACTGCGAATCTCAGTAGCTGAGGAGGGTCTGGGACAATGCTACACGACCTCCACGTTCCTCGAATCCACTCGAATACCATCACTCGACACCATGTGGCCTAGAAATGCCACTGAACTCAGCCAGAATTCACAGTTAGAGAACTTGGCATATAGCTGCTTCTCCCTCAGAGTCTGAAGCAGTATCCTCAGATGTTGATCGTGCTCTTCTAGACTCCGGGCTTCACTGTAAGTTTGTTCAACTGACAATAGTCAATACACATACATATAGAACCGTCCTTTTTCTTCACAAACAACACAGGAGCACCCCAAGGAAAAACATTGGATCGAATGAAACCCTTACCCAATAACTCTTGTAACTGATCCTTCAGCTCCTTCAACTCCCGAGGAGCCATACGGTACGGTGGAATAGAAATAGGTTGAGTGCCCGGCAACAAATCAATAGCAAAATCAATATCTCTATCGGGTCGGCATGCCCGAGAGATCAGCTGGAAATATATCAGCAAAATCACGTACCACTGGAACGGAATCAATAGAAGGAGTGTCAATACCGACATCTCGCACATAAGCTAGATAAGCAGCACACCCCTTCTCAACCATACGATGAGCTCTGAGAAAGGAAATAACACGGCTGGGAGTGTGATCTAGAGTACCACTCAACTCAATACGTGGAATGCCTGGCATAGCCAGTGTCACGGTCTTGGCGTGACAATCAAGAATAGCATAATGGGGCGACAACCAGTCCATGCCCAGAATAATATCAAAATCGACCATCCCGAGCAACAATAGATCTGCTCTGGTCTCAAAACCACAAATGGTAACCAAAAACGACCGATACACACGGTCCACAGCCAAAGAATCTCCCACCGGAGTGGAACCATAAATGGGGGCACCCAAAGAATCCCGAGGCACACCCAGATGTGAAGCAAAATAAGAGGACACATATGAAAAAGTGGAACCAGGATCGAACAGAACCGATGCCTCTTTGTGACTAACCAAAATAATACATGTGATAACAAAATCAGATGCAACAGCAGCAGTGCGATCAAGAATAGCATAAAATCTTGCATGACCCCTCTCTCGAGGGTGGCCTCTGACACCCTAATCCCCGCCCCTGGCTGGCTGGGCAGGTGGAGTAGCGGTTGGGGCTGGAATTACGGCCTGCTGACTCTGTGAACGATGTTGGGGCTGCGAAGACTGTGGAGGTGCTCCTCTCCTACGCCTGGGGCACTCCCTAACCAGATGGCGAGTATCCCCGCACTCAAAAGAAGCTTTGTGATAATAGGTGAATTTGACTATAATTATGCCCTAAATAATCACACTTTGTTATGGTATTTATGTTGTTTATGAGGACAAAATGCTTTGATTAGTGTTTGTTTGTGTGTTATAGGTACATGTGATTCAATGGATGCTAAGAAAAGTATTTTGAAGTCATATGTTGATGAAAAGTCCAAGAGAAGATCTAAGGTGAAAAGAGCTGGAAGAAGCAGTCAAAAATACGCAGCACTGTTCATCCGCGGTTCATTCGCGGTCGCGGATGAACCGCGAAAAAAGAGGCATTCTGAAATTTGACTTTTCGCGGTTGGCTCGCGGCCATCTCCTAATTGGATTCGAATTTAGTTTTTTAAGCCCTAAAACCTCTATATAAACTCCTAGTTTTCCCCATAGAGGCAGTGTTGTCTTTATTTCAATACTTTTGCAAGATATTTAGTAAGAGAGAATCCTCTCAAACTCCTTCTTTTATTTTATATCAATTATTTCTTTATGATTTCAATTATTATTCTTGTTTCTTCAAGCATGAGTAGCTAAATTCTATTCTAAGGTTTTGATGGAACCTATTGAGTGATGAACTTATTGTTTATGTGATTACAAATTGTGACTTAGATTTCTATTTGTTCAACTTCATTCTTGTTGTGGTTAATTGGTAGACGTCCCAATTAGCGGTGCCTATTTGTGTGCATAACTTGGAAAAGAGTGCTTATTTAGGTATATTGTTGAACAACACCACACCTAGGTTATTGGAGGAATCTATAACTTTAGGCGTAAAGACGGGGTTAGGAATAACGAAGTCTTGGGTGCAATCTTAAGTGAACTATTCAAATTAAAGCTAGCTAGGGTAGCTCGGAAGAGTGCACTAGTAAATTATTGTAATTGCTCGGGAGAGGGTTACGATACACATAGCGTTCATGATTGATAGAATATATTAACAATTTGTACGAGCATAACGATAAGGGATTCCATCAATAGGGGAAATCAATACCTTAGTCCTTCTCTATATTATTTTATTCCACATTCAATTCTTACTTTTAAGCATTCTTAATTCTTGCAAGTAGTAGTTCAGAAATCATACACAAATATATTCTAAATTTTGGGAACTTGATTCGGAAGTACTCTTGGGTTGTGAATGTTGTGATTGATAGGTTAATTCTCTGTGGGATCGATCTTGGACTTATTAGACCAAGTTATATTGACTACGACCGTTGCTTGGACGTGAATCAATTTTGGCGCCGTTTTTGGGGAATTAACGGAATTATCAATTGCCATTGACAGAACTTCAAGATTCTTGTGTATTCAGGTTCTTTCTACACTCTACATTGAATATTTTGATGGTTGTTGATTTGGGTATTCAGGTGCATTCCTGGAAAATATGCATGGACTGGAGAACTAATTGAAGGACTCTCAGACCCCGAGCAAACTTTCCGGGCTCGTAACAAAGCCATCAAACAAATTCAACAATCTCAACAACCAATCAAATTAGACTTCGACATGGGTGATGCAAACGAACAAAACTAGCAAGTCAGGCTAAATATGCAAGAAGCACAGGAGGCACAGGAAGGTGCACTGTTTGACTGGGCACAACCCACAACAGATAATTTGGCAACAGCCATCATTGTGCCAGCAATTCAAGCTGAGTCTTTCCAGATAACTAACAACATGCTTCACTTGTTGCAAAATAAGGGATTATTCTCTGGGTCTCAGGTTGAAGATCCACAACAGCACCTCAAGAACTTTCTATCAATATGCAAGACACAAAGGAAACCGAATGTAACTCCGGAAACTATCAGATTATTACTCTTTCCGTTCTCAGTTACAGGAGCAGCACAGATATGGCTAAAATCACTCCCAATAAACTCCATTGCAACTGGGGATGAGTTAGTCAAACAATTCCACAACAAGTTTCATCCTCCTAACAAGACAGCTCAACAAATTGATGAGATTGTGAGCTTCAAGCAGAAACCACTTGAAACATTACATGAAACTTGGGGCAGATTCAAGGGTATGCTTGTTATGTGTCCTCACCATGGGATTCCAAAGCAGATGTTAGGCCAAATATTCTACATGGGGCTCTCAGACAGCATGAAGAATGTTGTAGATGCTTCAGCAGGTGGGGATTTTCTGAGCAAGACATGGAGAGAGGGCAAATATTTGCTAGACAAGATGGCCCAAAATTCCGGGTGGACGTCCAAGAATGCTCCTATCACACCAGTGGTACACTCTGTACCCCTAGATCTATCCAACACTCTGGAGGAGAACATGGCAACTCTATTGACACAAATGAGCATCCTAACAAAGAAGGTGGAAGAATCATGAGTCAAGCAGCAGGTTCACATTGTAGATACTACCAATGGTGGTTTGTGGACATCCTACATTAGCCAACCCATAGGTAATCCACGGGCTGCGGACCAAGAACATCATCATCAGCATGAGGATATGAACTATGTGGCTAACTATGGAGGGCGGCGACAAGGTAATCAAAACTGGGGCCAACAGGCTCCAATGTAGTACAGACCTTCCCAGCCACAATTTAATGCAGCAGGTATGAGGCCACCACACATGGCCCCATATCCTAGACCTCAGAATTTCGGCAATCAGCAGCAAGGATATCATCCACCTCCACCACCACATGGGGGTAGACATGACGATGGGTTTGCAAGGTTAGAAGCTATGATGTAGCAGGTAATTGGGTCAAATGCTAAAATAAATGAGAGGATAGATGCACATGATGCCGCCATCAAGAATATTAAACTACAAGTGGGTTAGATTGCTATGTCTCTCAACAATCATCCTCAAGGGACATTGCCTGCAAATACACAAACAAACCCAAAAGATCAAGTCCCAAAGCAGATGATGGCAGTGACTCTGAGAAGCGGCAGAGATCTTGATGTTGAGAATGAAAGTGAGAAAATCGACAAACAGGTTGAGACATCCACTTCATTGCCCATTGAACTGGACGATTCCACATGGTTGACAGAAGTCACAGTCCAGCCAGTTGCTGAAAATAAAGAAGAAAAACAGGGAACGGAGAAAGTAGTTGAACAGGTAGAGCCGCAGATTTATGAGAAAGTGATAGAAAATAAAAAGTCCCAAGTCATTGGGAAGATGAGGCCTCTACCACCATTCCCGCAAAGGTTGGCCAAACACCAAAAAGAGGAGCAATACAAAAAGTTCTTCGAGATGCTCAAGCAAATCCAGGTGAACATTCCTTTAATTGAAGCTTTAAAAGAAATGCCTGGTTATGCTAAGATGATGAAGGATTTGATGTCGCGGAAATTTGATTTCCAAGACTTGGCCACAGTTACACTTACCCAGACTTGTAGTGCAGTGGTCTCTAGACCCATTGCTGAGAAGCTATCTGATCCAGGTAGTTTTACCATCCCATGCACTATAGGGAATTATGCCTTTACTAAGGCTTAATGTTATTTGGGGGCAAGCATTAATCTCATGCCCTTAGTCATTTATAAGAGGTTAGGCATTGGGAGAGCCAAGCCCACCTCTATGCTTTTACAGCTTGCTGACAGGACGGTTAAGCGTCCATTTGGTATTAGAGATGATGTGCTTATCCAGGTTGGGAAGTTCGTGTTTCCCGCCGATTTTGTTATTCTTGATTGCAAGGTCGACGAAGAAATTCCCATAATCCTAGGAAGACCATTCCTAGCTACCGGGAGAGCTATAATTGATTGTGAAACTGGGTAACTCAATATGAGGTTGAATGATGAGGAGATCATATTCAATATACAAAAATCCATGAGGCGCCCTAGTGAGTTCGCAAATTGCTCTCTCATTGATACGGTTGACGTGATAGTGGAGACCGACGATGCAGAGTTGACCATTGAAGATCCACTTCAAGCATGCCTGATGAACATGGAAGAGGTAAATGGTGAAAGTTTAGCTGAATGGGTACTATCTCTGGAAGGTAAGAGGTTTTGGGAGAGAGAGCTGGAATTCGAGCCACTATATCTAGAGAAAAGAGAGACCCCGCCAGCAACGCATTCCATAGAAGAGCCACCAAAGCTTGAGCTTAAACCACTACCATCACATCTCAGGTATGAATTTCAAGGTCCTAACTCCACTTTACCTGCTATTACATCATCTGGTTTGCTAGATGTGCAGGCTCAAAAGCTATTACAGGTACTCAAGGAATGTAAAGCTGCCAATGGTTGGACCATGGCAGACATAAACGGGATCAGCCTTGCATACTGCATGCACAAGATTCTCCGGGAAAAGGGGCACAAACCTTCCAGGAAACGCAAAAGAAGGCTGAACCCAAATATGAAGGATAGGGTGAAAAAGAAAGTGATAAAGTGGCTAGACATGGGGTAAATCCTTGGTAAGTTTTCTCACCCTTCTGTGCTATACATGTATTATTATGCCATGAGGACATGGCATGATTTTAAGTGTGGGGTGGGAGACTTATCTTGTATTGTATATTGTATATAGTAGATGTAGCTGTAAATTATATTAGCTAGCTTGGCCCGATGATGGACACTTGGCGATGGGTTTCTTAAGGGTCTAAGTCGGAATAAAAATACAAAAAATTTGAAAATTTGAAAAAATACAAAAATATGAGTAGAGGACTCTTCCTTATGACAGACTATTTAGGACAAGCACTCTTGAGGGAAGTAGTCCACGTAGGAATTTTTCTTTCTTTTATTTTCTTTTTATAGGTAGTGTATCATCTCCCCCTTGCTTTTTCTTTTGACCGTGGTTCTTTTCCAAGGTTTTTTATTTGAACCGGGTTAGGTAGATTTTTCTTTTCTTAGAATTAGAGGTAAAAGGGAAACATGTAACCCCAAATATGCACATTAGCAAAAGCGTAAATTGAACTTGAGAATGTATCTTCTAGGCTTGACTGTAGAATCTCAATATGCCTTAAACTGTAGAATAATGCTTGCTTGAACATCGATAGGACTTTGTAGATCAACTGGATTCCAAATGAGTTGCATGCCATGTGTGTGTGAGGTTTTACTTACATTGTATGTTGTACATGATGCCTAGAACTTGCCTTGTGTGTTTGCAAAAGGAAATAGAAGTTGTTTGGTTGTAGAAAGGATAGAGGCATTTCTTTGTGTAACCCCATATACCAATTGACATGAATTCACCCGTACATTATATCTTAGTTAACCCCTTTGACCTTAAGCCTATTCTTTGATGAATGTTCATCAAATATGTATAATGTTCTACTTTACCTCCTAGAAGCACTTGTATTGTAATGAATATGCAAAAGTTTAAGTGTGGGGTGAAGGGAAATTGAAAAAGGAAAAATCAAGAATTAATGAAAAAAAATAGTGGAGTGGTCCAAAATAATGTTGCAAAGCAATGAAACAAAGAGCTATATTGATGAATATGTAAAAAAATTAGAAAGGCCAGTTACATCAATAAAAGAAAAGTGGGGGTTAAAAGTGAAGAAAGGTGAAGGAATGTTTATGGGAGACATAAGGAAGTAAACAAAAAGGGAAGTTATGAAAAAGAAAAGAAAAGTGCTTAGGGAGGCTAGTCACTATAACCAAAAGTATCCTACCCGTCCCATAGCCTACATTACAACCCTTAAAGACCTCTTGATCTATGATTGAATCACTCGATTAGTGGAGTATTACACTAGGGGCAAGCCTATGGTGTGTCTGTATTCATATAAATGTTCTTTGTTGAGAGTGAGCGAATTTTTCCGATATCTATAAGTTCAAAGTATTTGAATTGTTAATGTGTGGGAACTTCTCTCAATAAATTTTGTGAGGGCATGTAATTCAAGAAGAAGAAGGTAAATTTGCAAGTTATTGGTAATAAGTAGAGTAAGTAATAATGTGCGGGAATGAGAGTTTGCGGTTAGGTAAAGATTGTGCATATCTTAGGTTGTTCATGTATAATAGCTTTTGTGACGTATTTTGGGGGAGACAAATTTTTGTTAATTGGCCTAAAGTGTGATTAAAGTTGCTCGAGGACGAGCAAAGGTTTAAGTGTGGGGTATTGATAATAGGTGAATTTGACTATAATTATGCCCTAAATAATCACACTTTGTTATGGTATTTATGTTGTTTATGAGGACAAAATGCTTTGATTAGTGTTTGTTTGTGTGTTATAGGTACATGTGATGCAATGGATGCTAAGAAACGTATTTTGAAGTCATATGTTGATGAAAAGGCCAAGAGAAGATCTAAGGTGAAAAGAGTTGGAAGAAGAAGTCAAAAATACGCAGCACTGTTCATCCGCGGTTCATTCGCGGTAGCGGATGAACCGCGAAAAAAAAGGCATTCTGAAGTTTGACTGTTCGCGGTTGGCTCGCGGTCGCGAACGAACCGCGGAAGCCGGCGCCCAGTTCTCCTAATTGGATTCGAATTTAGTTTTTTAAGCCCTAAAAACTCTATATAAACTCCTAGTTTGCCCCATAGAGGCAGGTTGTCTTTATTTCAATACTTTTGCAAGATATTTAGTAAGAGAGAATCCTCTCAAACTCCTTTTTTTATTTTATATCAATTTCTTAATGATTTCAATTATTATTCTTGTTTCTTCAAGCATGAGTAGCTAAATTCTATTCTAAGTTTTTGATGGAACCTATTGAGTGATGAACTTATCGTTTATGTGATTACAAATTGTGACTTAGATTTCTATTTGTTCAACTTCATTCTTGTTGTAGTTAATTGGTAGACGTCCCAATTAGCGGTGCCTATTTAGTGTGCATAACTTGGAAAAGAGTGCATATTTAGGTATATTGTTGAACAACACCACACCTAGGTTATTTGAGGAATCTATAACTTTAGGCGTAAAGACAGGGTTAGGAATAACGAAGTCTTTGGTGCAATCATAAGTGAACTATTCAAATTAAAGCTAGCTAGGGTAGCTTGGGAGAGTGCACTAGTATATTATTGTAATTGCTCGGGAGAGGGTTACGATACACATAGCGTTCATGATTGATAGAATATATTAACAATTTGTACGAGCGTAACGATAAGGGATTCCATCAATAGGGGAAATCAGTACCTTAGTCCTTCTCTATATTATTTTATTCCACATTCAATTCTTACTTTTAAGCATTCTTAATTCTTACAAGTAGTAGTTCGAAAATCGTACACAAATATATTCTAAATTTTGGGAACTTGATTCGGAAGTACTCTTGGGTTGTGAAAGTTGTGATTGATAGGTTAATTCTCTGTGGGATCGATCTTGGACTTATTAGACCAAGTTATATTGACTACGACCGTTGCTTGGATGTGAATCACTCTGGGAGGACGCGCTGGCTGTGACTGACCAGCCTCACCCCCATTAGTTTGACCCCTGGAGGTACCCCGCGCAGGAGGCGCACTAGAAACTGGGGGAGCATAATAAAGCTCATGAGTTGCTGGAAGAGCTAGAGTACTACCGGTTGCTGGCAATACTGAATGAACTGGACGACCAGAATAACCTATGCCAAAACGACCGACTGCTGAAGTACGGGCACTAGAGAAATGTCCCGACTCACGAGACCTCTTGGCCTCCCTCTCTCCCCGCTCCCTAGGGAGCATACTCTCGATCCTCCTTGCGATGCTCACCGCCTGTTGATAAGGTATATCCGTCTCCTACTCCCTGGCCATGCTGGACTGCATCGGCGGAATAAGGCCCTTAATAAATCTCCGCACTCTCTCCCGGACCGTGGCTACCAAAGCCGGTGCATGCCTGGCTAGACGGGTGAAACTAATAGCATACTTCGATACTGACATGGAGCCCTGTTGCAACTGCTTAAACTCCGATCGCCAAGAATCCCTAAGACTCTGGGGAACAAACTCCCTCAGAAATAGATCAGAAAATTGTGCCCAGGTCAATAAAGCAGATTCATCTAGACTATCCAACGCATACGTGCGCCGCCAATCATAAGCAGCCCCACGAAGCAGAAAAGCAGTAAAGGAAACCCCGCTGGTCTCCACTATCCCCGTGGTACAAAGAATACGATGACACTCCTCCAGAAAACCCAATGCATCATCTGTAGCAAAACCGCTGAACACTGGAGGATCATATTTCTTGAACCTCTCTAATCTACGTTGCTCGTCCTCGGAGGCAGTTGGCTCACCTCCGGGTTGTGCTGGGGTGGTAGGAGGCATAACAATAATCTCTGGAACCTGTCCCACTAGTGCTCGCTGCTCAGGTGTAGCGGCTGCGGGAGTCTGGGCACCTCCCCCAGCCTGAGATATAGCTGCAGTGAGAGGAAGCAACCATGCCTGAGCTAAAGTGGTGTGCATACTCATGAACTGGGCCATGGTCTCCTGGAGTGCTGGAGTTGTAGCAGCTGTAGTCGGTGTACCAGGTGCCTGCGCTCCAACCTGATCCATCGGTGGCACCTCAGCGGCAGTGCGCGCGGGTGGTGTGGCAGCACCTCGGGCACGTCCTCGTCTTCTACCACGGCCCCGGCCTCTGGCGGTGGCAGCAGGGGGCGCATTTGCCTGGTCCTCGCGAGAAGCACGTGTCCTCACCATCTGTGAGAGAATAGTAAGCAAAAGTTTAAATTTGGTGTAAAAAATTTCGCACGATAAGGAATCCAAAAGAAATGAAGAGTTTCCTAAACAGTTACATAGCCTCTCGTAGATAAATACAGACATCTCCGTATCGATCAGCGAGACTCTAAGTAACCGGTCTGTATCATGTGACTCCTATGAACCTAGAGCTCTGATACCAACTTGTCACGACCCTAGTTCACCAATCGTGAACTTGTCATGATGGCACCCAGTCTCCGCGACTAGGTAAGCCTAACACGATGCGGAATATACAAGTTTATGAACATTAAATAATAAATTAGCGGAAAAAAGGTATAAAAGGAATGTAATAAGTGTCGCTTGGCACATACACTCATCAACCACACCATATAGCATACCACTAAGACCCGGAATCCCACGGGTAACACAGAATAAAAAGGGAGAGTACAATTGTGGCTCAATACATCAAGAATGTCTAAACAACAAAATGAGGGAAAATAACTACTATCACTATAGGAATAGAAGGAGGCTCTCCGGAGCCGCGGACATAGAAGATCATACCTCGAATCTCTGGATGTGCTGCTGAATCACCTGGAATGAGCATGTCCTGATGTACCTGGATCTGCACAACAAAGTGTGCAGAAGAGTAGCATGAGTACACCACGGCGGTACTCAGTAAGTGCCAAGCCTAACCTCGATAGAGTAATGACGAGGAAAGGTCACGGCCCTACCAAGAGACAATAACATAATGATAATAACAATAATAAGCAGTTTAAATAAGAATGAGTCTGAAATAACAACAATAAGGTAATTATTGCAGCCATCTATGATTAAGATAACAACAAGTAACCAACACAACATAAATTCAAATCAGCAAGTCTGGGATCAACGGGAATTGAACTTGCAATCCCTCTCTATATCCAACAACTCAGGATCTCCGGTAATTGAACCCACAGTCCCTACATCAGTAGCACTGGGTCTCGGGGAATCGAACCCGCAACCCGTGTCTCAATATCTCAGGATCTCCGGGAATCGAACCCGCAGTCCGTATCTCAATAATTATATAAATAAACTCCGGGTCTCCGGGAATCGAACCCGCAGGCCTTGGATCTCCAGGAATCGAACCCGCAGTCCACAAATAATACCACTCCGGGTCTCTAGGAATCGAATCCACAGCCCTTGGATCTCCGGGAATTGAACCCGCAGTCCACCAACACAAACAATAAAAGGAACACATAGAGAAATATAATATGCTTACTACAACTTCACCAAACCAGTGCCAACAATTATCAAGAAGTTCAAATAAGGTAATTAGGAAATTAGACAACTAAATCCTATCTAATCATGCTTCTCTAACGAATATCAGGTAAATGTCACAATTTCATCAACCAAGAACAGAAATATCACAAATTGCACAATTCAAGTAAGGTGGGTTCCAACAATCTGCGCATGTACACACCCGTCACCTCGCATACAAGGTATTTAAATTAACACATAATATCCTAGGGGTGAAGTTTCCCCCACACGAGGTTAGACAAGCCACTTACCTCGACTCCGGTACAAAACCTCTAAGAGACAACTCTCTTGCCATGAATATCGGCCTCCACAGGTGTAGAATCTGATCAAAATCAATAGAAATATTGATTCCTTATCTCAACACAACTTTCGGTACGCTTCTCAAAAAATAACGGAAGTTATATATTCGGGTTCCTTATCTCAACACGAGTCTATGCATATAAAATTTACCAAAATCGGACTCCATTTGCCCATTCAAATCATTGATTTTCTCTAACCCAAGCGTATGATGAAAACCTCCATTAGTACACCCCTAATACCTCCAATTTCAGTCAAAAACACCATAGTTTAGCAAGGAAATGACATAATTTACGTCCATAGATGATTATCTGAAGAACCCCTTTGGTTTCTCTGAAAATCGCCCCCTAATCGCCTCTCAAATCGTGCCTTAGCTTTTTAGACCGTTCTGAAATTTTAACCGTTACTGCTCATTAAACCCAGACCGTTTTCCGCTTCTGCGGTCTCGAGGCCGCTCCCGCGACTCCGCTTTTGCGGACACATGGTCGTTTCTGCGGCCCTTGGCTATTTACTCGAAATCCGCTTCTGCGGAAGCCCAGTCGCTTCTGCGACGTCGCTTGTGCGGACAAAAGTTCGCTCATGCGGAAGACCCCCAAACAGCCCACTCCCGCTCCTGTGGATGGCTTTCCGCTCCTGCGTGACCGCCTCCACGATCTGAGGTCCGCTCCTGCGGACTAGGCTTGTCTCCCACAAACTCGCTCCTGCGGAGCCAATGTCACTTCTGCGGACTCGTCTCTACGGTCCAAGCTCCGCAGAAGCGAAAACAACAGAAGGCAGGCACCAGCCTGCTGCAACTTCCAATTTCTTGCCGTTTAATCACCCGAACTAATCCTGAGGACCCCGGGACCTCAACCAAAAATGCAATTCTACTCCAAATCACCATACGAACTTGTTAGAACCATAAAAACACGTCCTTAAACACCGAAATCATCGAATAATAGCAGATTCAGGCCTAAGTTTCATTCAAAACTTCTGAAACCTACATGCTATCAAAAACCCGACCAAACCACGTTCGAATGACATGAACATTTGCAGACATATCTGAAATCACATAACGAAGCTACAGAAATTGTCGGAATTCCATTCCGAACACCGGATAAAAATCTCACCTATCGATCGGATTTCCAAGAATTTCAAACTTCGACATTTCAAGCCTAATTGAGCTACAGATCTCCAAAATACATTCCGAACGCGCTCCCAACCCCGAAATCACCTAACGGAGGTAATGGAACCATCAGATTTCCATTCCGAGGTCATCTTAACACTGTTCTGAATACGTGCCACTTTTCAAGTACAAACCTCTCATTTAGGGATTAAGTGTCCCAAAACACTCCAAATTCTATAACCGAACCTCCCGGCAAACCACAATAGCAAAAATGAACTTAGGGGAACAGTTAAATTGGGAATCAGGGCGTAAATTTCAAAAACCACCGGCCGAGTCGTTACACTACTAATATGATTACCTATGCATATATTATCAAAATTTGATTGGGAGTAATGTGAAACGTTCATACTAGGGACGCATCGGCCTATAGAGACCGTATAGACCCATCTACTAATATGATTATCTATGCATATACTATCAAAATTTAATTGGGAGTAATGTCATATGTTCATACTAGGGTCATATGCATCGGCCTACGACAACCACACAAGTAAATTTGACTAATACGGTTGTAGACATTGGACCTTCCGTTTATATATCGTGGTTGTTATTTAATAATGGACCGTCAATGAATATAATTTCATTCACATACTAGGGTCATACGCATTGGCCTATAGAAACCGTATAGGCCCATTTACTAATATGATTACCTATGCATATACTATCACATTTGATTGAGAGTAATGTCATACATTCATACTATGGTCATACGCATCGGCCTACGCAACCACATAAGTCCACTTGACTAATACGGTTATAGTCATAGGACCTTTCGTTTATATATCGTGGTTGTTATTTAGTAATTGACCGTCAATGAATATAATTTCATTCATATACTAGGGCCATACGCATCGGTCTATAGAAATCGTATAGGCCCGTTTACTAATATAATTACCTATGCATATACTATCAAAATTTGATTGGGAGTAATGTCATACACATCGGCCTAAATCAGCCGTATAGGCCCATTTACAAATAGGATATACGCGTCGGCCTATAGCGTCCATATAGGCCCATTTACTAATATGATTACCTATGCATACACTATCAAAATTTGATTAGTAGTAATGTCATACGTTCATACTAAGGTCATACGCATCGGTCTTCAACCTACGACAACCACATAAGTCAATTTGACTAATACTGTTGTGGTCATAGGACGTTCCATTTATATATCATGGTTGTTATTTAGTAATTGACCGTCTATGAATATTATTTCATTCATATACTAGGGCCATACACATCGGCCTATAGCAACCTTATAGGCCCGTTTACTAATACGATTACCCATGGATATACTATAAAAATTTGATTAGGAGTAATGTCATACGTTCATAACGCATCGGCCTACGCAACCACATAAGTCCATTTGACTAATACGGTTGTAGTCATAGGACCTTCCATTTATATATTGTGGTTTTTATTTAGTAATTGAACGTCTATGAATATGATTTCATTCATATATTAGGGCCATACGCATCGGCCTATAGCAACCGTATAGGCCCATTTACTAATATGATTACCTATGCATATACTATCAAAATTTGATTGGGAGTAATGTCATACATTCATACAAGCTCCTTACGCTTCGGCCTACGACAACCACATTAGTCCATTTGATGAATACGGTAGTAGTCATAGGACCTTTTATTTATATATCGTAGTCGTTATTTAGTAATTGACCGTCTATGAATATATTTTCATTCATATACTAGGGCCATACACATTGGCCTATAGGAACCATATAGGCTCGTTTACTAATATGATTACCTATGCATATACTATAAAAATTTGATTGGGAGTAATGTCATACGTTCATACTAGGGCCATATGTGTCGGCCTACGACAACCACATTTGTCCATTTGACTAATACTGTTGTATTCATAGGACCTTCTGTTTAGATATAGTGGTTGTTATTTAGTAATTGACCATCTATGAATATTATTTCATTCTTATACTAGGGCCATACGCATCAGCCTACGACAACCACATAAGTCTATTTGACTAATAAGGTAGTACTCATAGGACCTTCTGTTTATATATCGTAGTTGTTATTTACTAATTGACTGTCTATGAATATAATTTCATTCATATACTAGGTCCAACAAATTGGCATATAGCAACTGTATAGGCCCGTTTACTAATATGATTACCTATACATATACTATCAAAATTTGATTGGGAGTAATGTCATACGTTCATACTAGGGCCATACGTTTTGGCCTACGACAACCACATAAGTCCATTTGACTCATACAGTTGTAGTCGTAGGACCTTCCGTTTATATATCGTGGTTGTTATTTAGTAATTGACTGTCAATGAATATAATTTTATTCATATACTAGGGCCATACGAATCGGCCTATAGCAACCGTATAGGCCCGTTTACTAATATGATTACATATGAATATACTATCAAAATTTGATTTGGAGTAATGTCATACGTTCATATTAAGGTCATATGCATCAGCCTACACAACCACATAAGTCCATTTGACTAATACGGTTGTAGTCATAGGACATTCCATTTATATATCGTGGTTGTTATTTAGTAATTGAACGTCTATGAATATAATTTCATTCATATAATAGGGCCATACGAATCGGCCTATAGCAACCGTATAGGCCCCTTTACTAATATGATTACCTATGCATATACTATCAAAATTTGATTGGGAGTAATGTCATACATTCATACTAGGTCCATACGTTTCGGCCTACGACAACCACATTATTCCATTTGATTAATACGGTAGTAGTCATAGGACCTTCTATTTATATATCGTGGTCGTTATTTAGTAATTGACCATCTATGAATATAATTTCATTCATATACTAGGGCCATACGCGTCGGCCTATAGAAACCGTATAGGCACGTTTACTAATATGATTACCTATGCATATACTATAAAAATTTCATTGGGAGTAATGTCATACGTTAATACTAGGGCCATACGTTTCGGCCTACGACAACAAAATAAGTCCATTTGACTAATACTGTTGTAGTTATAGGACATTTTGTTTAGATATCGTGGTTGTTATTTAGTAATTGACCGTCTATGAATATTATTTCATTCATATACTAGGGCCATACGCATCGGCCTATATAAACCATATAGGCACGTTTACTATTATGATTACCTATCAATATACTATTAAAATTTGATTGGGAGTAATGTCATACGTTCATAGTAGGGCTATACGCATCGGCCTACGACAACCACATAAGTCTATTTTACTAATAATGTTGTAGTCATAGGACCTTTTATTTATATATCGTGGTTGTTATTTACTAATTGACCGTCTATGAATATAATTCATTCATATACGAGGTCCAACGAATCGACATATAGCAACCGTATAGGCCCCTTTGCTAATATAATTACCTATGCATATACTATCAAAATTTTATTGGGAATATTGTCATCTGTTCATACTAGGGCCATACGCTTTGGCCTACGACAACCACATAAGTCCATTTGACTCATACAGTTGTAGTCGTACGACCTTCTGTTTATATATCGTGATTGTTATTTAGTAATTGACTATCAATGAATATAATTTTATTCACATACTAAGTCCATACGCATCGGCCTATAAAAATCGTATATGCCCATTTACTAATATGATTACCTATGCATACTCTATCAAAATTTGATAGGGAGTAAAGTCATACGTTCATACTATGTCCATACAGTTCGGCCTACGACAACCACATAAGTCCATTTTGACTAATACAGTAGTTGTCATAGCACCTTCCATTTATATATCATGGTTGTTATTTAGTAATTGACCATCTATGAATATAATTTCATTCATATACTAGGGCCATACTGTAAGGCCCCGTAAAAATTTTGTGCATAAAACCTAGTTGATGTGGTGTCATGGTCCGAATAATGTGTTAGGAATGCGTAGAATTCTTCCTTGGTAGTGATTTAAGTTTCAAAAATGTAGAGAATTAATTTTTCCGAAAAGTGTCCAATATGCGGTCAAGAATGCGATCGCAAACCTGACATGCGGACCGCATTCTTGCCGCAAAACGTTCCGGAGAGTTTCCCAAAAATCGTGTCAAAAGTGCGGTCGATATGCGATCGCATGTCAAATCTGCGGTGCACTTTGCGACCGCAGAATCAACATGCGGACCGCATTCTGGCCGCATTCCTTAACAGAACCTGTGTAAAATTTGGGGCAATTCTGCGGTCACTATGCGGACCGCATGTTGATTCTGCGGTCGCATAGTGCACCGCATAATTGACCCCGGCCCCGATTTTTGTAACATTTTGACCCGATCTCTTCTTTAATATAACACACTTCTTCTTCATTTTATCATATCATCTTACCAAAATTAGAGAGAGAAGAGAGGGTTTTTAGAGAGAGAAATCTTTCATCTTCAAAGATTGTTCCAATCATCTTAATTCCAAGGGATCTTAGGGCAAGGATTCAACATCCCCAATCTTTTCAAGGTAAAAACCCTAACTATTTTCTTTGATTTTCAGTTTTAATTGGGTAAAGAGAGGTTTGCATATAATAGCTTTTAAAAATGGGATTTTTTACACTCATGCATGATTATTGAACTTGAATTTTTAGTAAAAAGAAGTGAGTAGAAGTAAGAGTCTTCAAGAACAAGGTTGGCAAGAGTAAGATAGCTTGGGTAAGCATAAAGTAGGAAGTTAACGGAAGAAAACTCACCACCAGGTATGTATGGCTAATTTTGATTCTTGTAAAATCGCCCAAATGTGTGCGAATTGTTTTGGCATGTGTCAAATTGAGAAATTTTACGTAATTCTTTGATTTCCTTGTTGAGCATTTGATTGATGTTGAACTACGTGTGGTGTGGTATGAAATATGAATTGAAGGATAAAAAGGTAATCGAGATTGGTAAAGAGTTGGGAACAACCATTGTGATGGCATATTTGGCTTATTGTGGAAGGAATTTGAAACACCCTAATTGTGGTAAATTGTTGAACATGATTATGTGGGAATTTTCGATTTTGGAATACTTGTAACTTGATTTTGATATTGGCTTGAGAAGAAATTGAGAACATGAACCAATGTGTAAGTTGCTTATTTGAACTTGTTGAAATTGTGTGTAGTACCTTATCTGTTGTTTGAAATTGTTGTGTTTTCAACTGTAAGGCGGGGTCGTGTTGCGCGCCGCAACGTGGGGAAATAAGGTGTGGGTTGGGGTGATAAGGGTGGCCGAGGTAATAAGGGTGGTCGGGGGCAATAAGGATGGAAAGCGATCGAAATCGCTATTGAAAATTGATACAAAAATCAATAATGTGAAATTGTGAAAGGAGACAGCAGGAGAGTTTGCAACCTGTGGGGCACTGATTGCCCCTTTGTTTGACTACTTGTGCTTTACGTGATTGATTGGTTATTGTTAAATTGGTTGATCGTAGAAAGCGCTTTGTGTGAGAATTATTTGTAATGAGGAAAATGTGGAAACATGGTTGCCTGGCTTAATTAATTGTTGATGTAATTTAATGGCTTGAGTTTACTTGGGACAAAGTTTGTCCATACATACCAGTACAATTCAAGTGTACCGACGTCCCTTTTGCCGGGGACGCTACATTCGTGTTATGATTGTAGGTGGATCAGTAGCAGGCACTTCAGCTCATCGGCAGTAGTATCCTTCTCCTTCCACCGCCCGTTTTGGTGAGCCCCTTTCTTCCTCGGGGCCTTGTGTGGTTCATGCCACTCGGTTTAGATTTCATTTTGGTTTTGTAAGGTATAGCCGGAGCCTTGTTACCGGCAAGTATTGTGTTTCGCTTTTTGTATCCTAGAGGCTCTATAGACATGTAAACTGTGCGATTGTGGCCTATGTATATGTATGGGGCGTTGTAAATATAAATTATAAATTTGTTAGCGAATCAATCACATGGTTATGTTTATGCTTTATGAAATCAGTCACTATTGGTAGAATATTTGGTTAATGAGAAACAATCAACACAGGGGTAACGCGTGGGAATGAAAGGCACCCAGGTCCGCTTGACTGGGGCAACCCGGTCAGGTGCCGGTCATGTCCCTCGATTTGGGGCGTGACAATACGCATTGGCCTATAGCAACCATATAGGCCCGTTTACTAATATGATTACCTCTGTATATACTATCAAAATTTGATTGGGAGTAACGTCATACTCTGTCACGACCCGGATTTTCCCCCAACATCGGGATCGTGATGGCGCCTACTCGTGGTAGCTAGGCAAGCCACTATATTCATACTATCCTGTTTTTAACACAATTTTAATTAAATAAATGCGGAATACTTTAGCGAAATAGAAATAACTAATTACAAGATGAAAATCATACTGAAATCCTCTACCAAAGACGTGGAGTCACCAAATCACGAACTACTACTGAATACTACACATAAGAGTTTGAAAGAAATATAACATAATTCTGTTTGTCTCGGAACAAAGAGACTACGGCTAGTAACATAAATAAAGAGAGAGACGCCGGGCCTGCGGACGTCTGCAAGCTACCTCGGTCTCAAATGTGATCAACTCCCACGCAATCGATTTACTGCTGCTGCTGCTCCTGATCGTAACCTGGACCTGTGCAAAAACGCACAGAAGTGTAGTATGAGCACAACCGACCCCATGTGCTGGTAAGTGCCTGGCCTATCCCGGCGAAGTAGTGACAAGCCTAGGACCAGACACCCACATAGACCTGTACAGTTCAATATATATGTATACCACAGGATAACAAGAAATAACCAGGTAATAACACAATAAGGAATATCTCAAAGAATTCAACAGTTAACAACAATTAATAAATTCACAAGGAAACACAAAGTATAATGGAAACACAAGTAATATCAAATCAAGGAATAGCAAACAGTTGCACGGTATCACCCGTCGTGCTTTTACTCTTATCCTCACCAAATAAGCAAATAAAGTACATGGCATCACCCTTCGTGCTTTTACACTCATCCTCACATCCATAGTACGGCATGATCCTTCGTACATGGTTCAATAACAGGGCACGGCATGATCCTTCGTGCATAATCAATAAAACATCGCACGGCATTAACCTTCGTGAATAAATAATAAAACATGGCACGGTATCACCCTTCGTGCATTATCACTCTTCCTCACCCAAATAACAATCACAGTTAAGGGCAAAGAAAGAAACAGTAATTCATAAACCATCCCAACAAGGGCAATCAATAATCATCTTCACAACAAGTCCCGACAAGGGAGAACAATAACAATTCTACAACCTGGCAAAGGTTCAACAATTCATCTGCAATTATGTCTCACAATAAGCATTATCAACGACTCACGGTCATACTAGACGCCACTGTATGGATGCTCGTCACCACAGCCCATACACCGCACTCGATCATATAACACATAGCACTTAATCCTATTCCCTCAAGCTAGGATAGAACAAACACTTACCTCGAATGTTTATGAACAATTCAATCTGTGGAAATGTCTTTCTCTTTCAACTTTGGCTCCAATCCAATCGTATCTATACACAATTGATTTAATATCATCAATACTACTCAACAAATTAATTCTTAAGACCAAATACAACTTTTACAACATTCTGGCCCGGAATAGTGAATTTCAACCCCGGGCCCACATGGTCGGAATTCGGGGTTAGGACCAAAATCCGGTTACCCATCCCTCCACGAGTTCATGTATATGATTTGTTTAAAAATCGGACCTCAATTCGAGGTCCAATTTCCCAATTTATGAAAAACCCTATATTCTAACAAAAACAAGAAATTCTACCATGAAAACCTTTGATTTCTATTGAAAAACATGTTTAATGATGTTAGGAATTGAAAGAATTAAGTAAAAAGTGACTTACAATTGTTTTGATGAAGAAGGAATCCGTGAAGAATCGCAAATGGGTGTTTTTCTTTTGTAAAAAGTGAAGAAATGAACTGAAAATCGTGTTTTACAGGTCTCTGTGTTCGCATTTGCGAACATGGGTTCGCAATTGCGAACCCCGACCAATTTCTGGAGTTTGAAAAATAAGCTAAGGCTGGGAAGTTCGCATTTGCGAACATTTGTTCGCATTTGCGAACACTGGCAGAAAAAGGGAGTGTTCGCATTTGCGAACTAATTTTCGCATTTGCGAACACAGGAAGTATAGGGCAGTATTCGCATTTGCGAACAATGGTTCGCATTTACGAACACAGGCAGTATAGGGAATGTTCGCATTTGCGAACTGTTGTTCGCATTTGCGAACATAGGCAGGCCCTGGGGACGTTCGCATTTGCGAACAATTGTTCGCATTTGCAAACAAGGCTGGGCATGAGGGGTTTCGCATTTGCGATCAGGGTTCGCATTTGCGAGCCCTGCCTCGATCAGTCCCCTTCGCAATTGCGAGAAATGCTTCGCAATTGCGAAGCCAACAGCTGGGTGAAAAACCAGCAGTGCAAAATTTCAGAATTTAATCCAACGGCCTATCAAATCTTTACCCGAGCCCCCCGGGCTCCAAACCAAACATGTACACAACCTCAAAAACACATTATGAACTTGTTCGTGCGATCACATCGCCAATATCACATCGTTTTCATCGAATCAAGCCTCAAATTCATGATTTTCATACTTTTGGTTTTCAAAACTTTCAAACTTGGAACTCAAGGTCCAAAACATCTCAAACGACATCCGAATGTCACCAAACTTTACGGAAATCACATATATAATATTTAAGACTTGTACCGGGCGTCGGAACCAAAATATGAGCCCGATACCAAGGTCAATTAATTCATTTCCTTTAACAATTACATCAAAAACAATTTCATAGAAAAATTCATAACTTGGGCTCTAGGCCTCGGAATTCGACTCCGGACGCATGTCCAAGTCCCATATTTTCCTACGGACCTCTCGGGACCATCCAATCTCGGGTCCGGATCCGTTTACCAAAAATGTTGACCGAAGTCAACCATATCAATATTAATATCATTTTTATCCAAATTTCTCATAGAATTCATATTTTCTATCACAAAATCTTTCCGGCTACATGCTCGGATCGTGCACGTAAATCGAGGAAACATAGAATGAGGTTTTCAAGGCCTCAGAAGCTCGAGATGATTAATAAAATAAGTGATGACCCTTTGGGTCGTCACAATCTCCACCTCTAAAACAACCGTTCGTCCTCGAACGGACAAAAGAAAGAAGTACCGAGTCAGGAAACAAGTGTGGGTAACGGCTCCGCATATCAGACTCGGACTCCCAGGTCGATGCCTCAGGAGGCTGACCTCTCCACTGAACACGCACAGAAGGAGAGCTCTTCGACCTCAACTGTCGAACCTGCCGGTCTAGAATAGCCACCGGCTCCTCCTCGTAAGATAGATCATTGTCCAATTGGACAGTAGTGAAGTCTAACACATGTGTGGGATCGTCGTGGTATCTCCGAAGCATAGATACGTGAAAAATTGGATGCACGGCTGATAAGCTAGGCGGCAAAGCTAATCTGTAAGCCACCCCTCCCACTCTGTCTAGAATCTCAAATGGACCAATATACCTAGGGCTGAGATTGCCCTTCTTCCCGAACCTCATCACGCCCTTCATAGGCGACACTCGGAGCAATACTCGTTCACCAACCATGAAATCTACATCTCGAACCTTACGATCCGTATAAGTCTTCTGCCTTGACTGAGCTCAACGCAATCTCTCCTGAATAGTCTTGACTTTATCCAAGGCCTCCTGGACTAAGTCTGTACCCAACAACCGAGCCTCTCCCGGTTCAAACCATCCAACTGGTGATCGACATCGCCTACCATACAACGCCTCATACGGAGCCATCTGGATGCTAGATTGGTAACTGTTATTGTAGGCGAACTCTGCTAATGGCAGAAACCGGTCCCACGAGCCTCCGAAATCAATAACACAGGCTCGAAGCATGTCCTCAAGAATCTGAATAGTCCTCTCGGACTGGCCATCCATCTGAGAATGAAATGGTGTACTCAACTGAACCTGGGTGCCTAACTCTTGCCGGACCTTTCTCCAGAACTGCGAGGTAAACTGCGTTCCCCGATCAGAGATAATAGATACTGGCACCCCATGGAGACGAACAATCTCCCTAATGTAAACCTCCGCTAACCTCTCCGACGAGTAGGAGACAGATACCGGAATAAAGTGTGCTGATTTGGTCAGCCTATCAACAATGACCCAAATAGCATCAAATTTCCTCCGAGTCAAAGGAAGTCCAGTAACGAAGTCCATAGTGATCCGCTCCCATTTCCACTCGGGAATTTCAATCCTCTAGAATACACCACCGGGTCTCTGGTGCTCATATTTCACCTGCTGACAATTTAGACACCGAGCGACATACGCAACGATATCTTTCTTCATTCTGTGCCACCAATAGTGCTGTCGTAAGTCCTGGTACATCTTCGCGGCGCTCGGGTGAATAGAATACCGCGAACTATGGGCCTCTGCTAAGATCAACTCTCGAATCCCTTCGACATTGGGCACACAAACTCGACCCCGCAATTTCAATACCCCATCATCATCTAGATTTACCTGTGTGGCACCTCCCCGCTGTATTGTATCTCTCAACTCACGCAAATGAGGATCATCAAATTGCCTCTCACGGATACGCTCTAATCAAGAAGAACGAGCGACCGTGCAGGCTAACACCCTGCTAGGCTCAGAAATGTCTAATCTCACGAACCGGTTGGCTAAGGCCTGGACATCTAGAGCTAATGGTCTCTGACTGACCGGAATGTATGCAAGACTACCCATGCCGGCATACTTTCTACTCAAAGCATCGGCCACCACATTGGCCTTACCTGGGTGATATAAGATAGTAACATCATAGTCTTTTAACAACTCTAACCATCTCCGCTGTCGTAGATTCAACTCCTTCTGTTTGAACAAGTACTGTAGGCTTTTGTGATCAGTGTACACCTCACATGTCACACCATATAGATAATGCCTCCAGATCTTTAAGGCATGAACCACCACTGCTGCCAGCTCAAGATCATGAACCGGATAATTCTTCTCATGTATTTTCAACTGTCTCGAAGCGTAAGAAATAACCTTACCATCCTACATCAATACCACTCCAAGCCCTATACGGGATACATCATAGTAAACTATATAAGGCCCTGCACCCGTAGGTAGTATCAACACTGTTGCTATAGTCAAAGATGTCTTGAGCTTCTGAAAGCTCACCTCACACTCATCTGACCATTTGAACTGAGCACCCTTCTGGGTCAACCTGGTAATCGGGGCTGCAATAGAAGAGAACCCCGCTACGAATCGACAGTAGTAACCCGCTAACCCCAAGAAACTCCGGATCTCGATAACTGAAGCTGGTCGAGGCCAATTCTGGACTGCCTCAATCTTCTTTGGGTCCACCTGAATACCCTCCACTGATACGATATGACCCAGAAATGCCACCGAACTCAACCAGAACTCATATTTTGAAAATTTGGCATATAGTTGATTATCTTTCAGAGTCTGAAGAACCACTCTGAGGTGCTGCTCGTGCTCTTCCTGGCTGCGGGAGTACACCAGGATGTCATCTATAAAGACTATCACGAACAGATCTAAGTAAGGCCTGAATACCCGATTCATCAACTCCATGAATGCTGCTGGGGCATTGGTCAACCCGAAGGACATTACCAAGAACTCATAATGCCCAAATCTAGAGCGAAAGGCTGTCTTAGGAATGTCAGCCGCCCTGATCTTCAGCTGATGGTAGCCTGACCTCAAGTCTATCTTTGAAAATACCTTGGCACCCTGAAGCTGGTCAAATAAATCATCAATTCGCGGAAGTGGATATTTATTTTTGATAGTCACCTTGTTTAACTACCGGTAATCAATACACATCCGCATCGAGCCATCCTTCTTCTTTACAAATAATACAGGTGCTCCCCAGGGGGAAACACTGGGCCTGATAAAGCCCTTCTCAAGAAGGTCTTGCAACCTGATCTTTCAATTCTTTTAGCTCCGGCGGGGCCATACGATAGGGTGGAATAGAGATGGGCTGAGTGCCCGGTGCCAGATCAATACAGAAATCAATATCCCTGTCGGGTGGCATGCCCGGCAGGTCTGAAGGAAAATCCTCAGGGAACTCCCGTGCAATAGGGACCGACTCAATGGAAGGAACCTCTGCGCTGGAATCACGAACATAAGCCAGATAAGCTAGACACCCCTTCTCGACCATGCGTCGAGCCTTAACATAAGAAATAACAGTGCGAACAGAGTGGCTTGAGGTACCCTTCCACTCTAATCGGGGTGATTCTGGCAAGGCTAAGGTCATAGTCTTAGCGTGGCAATCAAGAATAACATGGTATGGGGACAACCAGTCCATCCCCAATATGACATCAAAATCTACCATGTCCAAAAGCAATAGATCAACACGGGTCTCAAGACCCCCAAATATAACTACGCACGAACGATGCACCCGATCGACTACAATGGAGTCACCCACTGGTGTAGCCACATAAACTGGAATATCCAGAGCATAGCTGGGCACAGCCAAATACGGTGCGAAGTAGGAAGACACATAGGAATATGTAGATCCGGGGTCAAATAATACTGAAGCACCTCTGCCACACACAAGAATAGTACCTGTAATCACGGCATCTGATGCCTCTGCCTCTGGCCTGGCTGGTAAAGCATAGAACCGGGGATCTGCACCTCCCCTCTGAGCTGCGTCTATAGGATGACCATCAACTGGCTGACCTCTACCTCTCGCTGGACGGTTTCCACCTCTACGGTCTCGTCCTCCACCTCTATAATCTCTACCCCCGCCTCTGGCTGGCTGGGCAGGCTGAGCGTCAGCTGGGGCCTGAATAATAGGACGAGGACCACGCTGCTGAGAGTTGCCCGCTGCTAAAGGGAAATACCTAATAAAATGACCTAGGTCACCACAACCGTAGCAACTCTTAGACTGATAGGGCTGCTGGCCCTAACGACTTGAATGGCCTCGACGAACACTCTGAAGAGGCTGAGCATTAATAGGAGGCTGGTCTGAATAATGCCCACGGAAACCACGATCACCTGGTCCACCCTGTGAAGCCTGAAGGGCGGAATGAAAAGGCCTGGAGGGCTGGCCTCTATCAAAAGATTCTCTGCCACCAGAGGAAGAACCACCAAACCTGCCTGAATGATGAGGCCTCTTATCCGAAGAATAACCGCCTCCCCTAGCAAGAGCCATCTCAACTCTGCGTTCTGCATTTGCTGCCTCCTGAAATGATATGTCACTCCCCACGCCCATAGCCATCTGGAGTCTAATTGGCTGATTAAGCCCATCTATAAACCTGCGGACCCTCTCCTGCTCTGTGGGAAGTATCACCACTACATGACGAGCCAAATCGACAAACCTCGTCTCGTATTGTGTGACCGTCATAGTGCCCTGATGGAGGCACTCAAACTGCCTCCGAAGTACATCCCGCTGAGTAGCAGGGAGAAACATCTCCATAAATAGTTCCGCAAATTGATCCCATGATAAAGCTGGGGACCCTGCTGGTCGAGTCAAGCAATAATCTCTCCACCAAGTCTTGGTGGATCCTGCAAGCCTGAAGGTACAGAAGTCAACTCCGTTTTTCTCCACGATCCCTATAGTCTTGAGAATCTCATGGCAACTGAATAAGAAGTCCTGAGGATCCTCTGATGTGGCTCCACTGAATGTAGTGTTAAATAGCTTGGAGAACCGATCAAGCCTCCATGACGAATCAGAAGTCATGGATGCTCCATCACCTGCATGAGCTGTGGTACCTGACTGAGTGGCCACAGCTGGCTGAACCACTAGTGCCTGAGGCTGAGGAGCTACTGGCTCCGGAGTGCGAGCAATAGGAGTCTGGGCCCCTCCTCCAGCCTAAGAAGCGGCTAGTGCAACTGATAATAAACCCGCTCTGGCAATGCTGTCCATAAATCCCGCTATTCTGACCAGAGCCTCCCGAAGATCCGGGGTAAATAAAGCCTCTCCCGGGACCCGAGCTGGGCCCATTGGAGCTGCTAGGACTGGAACCTCCTCGCCAGTCTCAATCTGAGGCTCCACCTCTAGAATAGCTGCCGAGGGCTGAGCTCTTCTCCTACTATGGCCTACGATATGGCCTCAGCCCCTGCCCCTCACGGGAGCTGCCTAGGCCTCGGGCTGCTAGTCAGCGGACGAAGAAGCGCGTGTCCTCACCATCTGCGAAAGGACATAATAGAAATTCAATCAATAATTGAGGAACAAGTCGCACGACAAGAAAGAACAAATGAGAGACTCTTTCCTAACTCAATAGACTCTGGAGGACAAGTACAGACGTCTCCGTACCTACCTCTCAAACTCTACTAAGCTTGTTCGTGAGTGGTGAGACCTATGTGACCTAGAGCTCTGATACCAACTTGTCACGACCCGGATTTTCCCCCAACATCGGGATCGTGATGGCGCCTACTCGTGGTAGCTAGGCAAGCAACTATATTCATACTATCCTGTTTTTAACATAATTTTAATTAAATAAATGCGGAATACTTTATCGAAATAGAAATAACTAATTACAAGATGAAAATCATACTGAAATCCTCTACCCAAGACGTGGAGTCACCAACTCACGAACTACTACTGAATACTACACATAAGAGTTTGAAAGAAATATAACATAATTCTGTTTGTCTCGGAACAAAGAGACTACAGCTAGTAACATAAATAAAGAGAGAGACGCCGGGCCTGCGGACGTCCGCAAGCTACCTCGGTCTCAAATGTGATCAACTCCCACACAATCGAATTACTGCTGTTGCTCCTGATCGTAACCTGGACCTGTGCAAAAACGCACAGAAGTGTAGTATCAGCACAACCGACCCCATGTGCTGGTAAGTGCTTGGCCTATCCCGGCGAAGTAGTGACAAGTCTAGGACCAGACACCCACATAGACCTGTACAGTTCAATATATATGTATACCATAGCATAACAAGAAATGACCAAGTAATAACACAATAAGGAATATCTCAAAGAATTCAACAGTTAACAACAATTAATAAATTCACATGGAAACACAAAGTATAATGGAAACACAAGTAATATCAAACCAAGGAATAGCAAACAGTTGCACGACATCACCCTTCGTGCTTTTACTCTCATCCTCACCAAATAAGCAAATAAAGTACACGGCATCACCCTTCGTGCTTTTACTCTCATCCTCACATCCATAGTACGGCATGATCCTTCGTACATAGTTCAATAACAGGGCACGGCATGATCCTTCGTGCATAATCAATAAAACATGGCACGGCATTAACCTTCGTGCATAAATAATAAAACATGGCACGGCATCACCCTTCGTGCATTATCACTCTTCCTCACCCAAATAACAATCACGGTTAAGGGCAAAGAAAGAAACAGTAATTCATAAACCGTCCCAACAAGGGCAATCAATAATCATCTTCACAACAAGTCCCGACAAGGGAGAACAATAACAATTCTACAACCCGGCAAAGGTTCAACAATTCATCTGCAATTATGTCTCACAATAAGCATTATCAACGACTCACGGTCATACTAGACGCCAGTGTATGGATGCTCGTCACCACAGCCCATACACCGCACTCGATCATATAACACATAGCACATAATCCTATTCCCTCAAGCTAGGATAGAACAAACACTTACCTCGAATGTTTATGAATAATTCAATCCGTGGAAATGTCTTTTTCTTTCAACTTTGGCTCCAATCCAATCGTATCTATACACAATTGATTTAATATCATCAATACTACTCAACAAACTAATTCTTAAGACCAAATACAACTTTTACAACATTCTGCCCGGAATAGTGAATTTCAACCCCGGGCCCACATGGTCGGAATTCGGGGTTAGGACCAAAATCCGGTTACCCATCCCTCCACGAGTTCATGTATATGATTTGTTTAAAAATCGGACCTCAATTCGAGGTCCAATTTCCCAATTTATGAAAAACCCTATATTCTAACAAAAACAAGAAATTCTACCATGAAAACCTTTGATTTCTATTGAAAAACATGTTTAATGATGTTAGGAATTGAAACAATTAAGTAAAAAGTGACTTACAATTGTTTTGATGAAGAAGGAATCCGTGAAGAATCGCAAATGGGTGTTTTTGTTTTGTAAAAAGTGAAGAAATGAACTGAAAATCGTGTTTTACAGGTCTCTGTGTTCGCATTTGCGAACATGGGTTCGCAATTGCGAACCCCGACCAATTTCTGGAGTTTGAAAAATAAGCTAAAGTTGGGAAGTTCGCATATGCGAACATTTATTCGCATTTGCAAAGTCTAGGCAGTTACTGGGGAAGTGTTCGCATTTGCGAACTAATGTTCGCATTTGCGAACACAGGCAGTATAGGGCAGTGTTCGCATTTGCGAGGAATGTTCGCATTTGCGAACTTTTGTTCGCATTTGCGAACATAGGCAGGCCCTGGGGACTTTCGCATTTGCGAACAATTGTTCGCATTTGCGAACAAGGCTGGGCATGAGGGGTTTCGCATTTGCGATCGGGGTTCGCATTTGCGAGCCCTGCCTTGTACTGTCCCCTTCGCAATTGCGAGAAATACTTCGCAATTGCGAAGCCAACAGCTGGGTGAAGAACCAGCAGTGCAAAAATTCAGAATTTTATCCAACGGCCTATCAAATCTTTACCCGAGTGTAACGACCCGGCCCGTCGTTACGGGAATTACCACCCCGTTACCTTGCATTTACATATATTATGCTTTTAAAACAGTATTAGAGTATATCATGTGAGTTAGGAGTGATTTGGATTGAAAATGAAACAAATAGCATGTTTGAAGAAAGCTTGAATATGAAAAGTCAACCAAGAGTTGACTATTGAGTTAGAGTGCTCGGAACCGGATTCCGATGATTCGACTAGTTCCGGGGGATCATTTATGACTTAGGAGAACAATCGGAATTGAATTCGGAGGTCCGGTGTAGTTTTAAGCTTGAATTGGCGAATGTTGAATTTTGGCGAAAACCGGATGGTAGGTGATATTTTGATCCGGGGTCGGAATGGAATTCCGACAATTTCTGTAGCTTCGTTATGTGATTTTGGATATGTCTGCAAATTTTCAAGTTATTCGGACATCGTTTGATCGGGTTTTGGATTGAATGTTAGTTTTGAAAGTTTTGAAGAAACTTAGGCTTGAATCCGTGGATAATTGGTGATTTTGATGTTTAGGATGGTGTTTTTATGATTGGAACAAGTTCGAATAAGGAATTAGGATGTGTTGGTGTGTTTGAATGAGGTCCCGGGGCCTCGGGGTGTTTTCGGGTGGTTAATCGGGAGAAAAACATGGAAATTTCAGGTTTGGAGAGTCCTGTATCTGTTGTTTCCGCTCTTGCGGAATTATGGGCGCAGGAGCGGGTGCGCTGAAGCGGACGAGGAGCGCAGAAGCGCTGGGCACCGCAGAAGCGGAACCGCTGGAGCGTAAAGGGAGCCGCAGAAGCGGCCATCGCAGAAGCGGAAGGGAAGCCGCTTAGGCGAGTCCGCAGAGGCGGACGCCTAGTCGCAGAAGCGGAAATATCCGCAGGAGCGATCGAATCTCCGCAGAAGCGGACGCGTAGGAGCGGAAATTCCTCCGCAGAAGCGAAAATCGCTATAAGTTAAGTGTATCAGAAGTGAGAAAAATTTCAGAACATTTCACACATTTGGGTCTCGGCTTTAGAGGCGATTTGGGCGATTTTTGAAGAGAAACTCAAGGGAAATCATCAGGTAAGCAACTATGGACTTAAACTATGATTAGTATTGGTATTATTATGCAATTATATCATGAAAATGGAAGAATTTGGGGTGATTCATGGAAGATTTAATCCTAGGCTTGAACTTTAGAAAATCAAGGTTTTGAATGAGCAAATGGAGTCCGAATTTGGTAAAATTGATATGCTTAGACTCGTATTGAGACGAGGGTTCCGAATATGAGACTTTCGTAATTTTTCGAGAATCGTACCGAAAGTCGGGTTTTACCAACTTAGTGTAATTTTGCGAATTTCATATAAATTGAAGTGGGTTATGGTTCTTTGACCCGTATTTGATATAATTATTATTATTTGACTAGATTCTACACACGAGGCAACGAAATTCAAAGGAAAAGGCATCGCGGACGATTCTACGACCGGCTAGAGGTGAGTAGTTTGTGTATATTGTAGCCTGAGGGTTCGAAACCCCGGCTTAGCACATTGTGACGCTAATAGGGCGTGGCTCGCACACCGTGGCAGGTGCGGGATTGATTGTGATTGGGGATTGAGACTTGGTCCATCCCGGGAATGAATAATATGTGGTTAGTGTTGGAAATACACTGTATTTGCTATATTTGTGGGATGTAAGCCTTGTTTGGGGCCTTGTGCCGATCTGTAGCGTCCTTAGAGGACAATATTTATGTGATAGCTAAAGATTGCTTAAATCACTGATCTCAGTCCTGGGAATTGTAATCACACTTTTGAAATGCTAAGTCACCGGCTTTTACAAACTTAATAAAGTTAAAGCATTTTTCATAAATTATGAATTGAGAACTGGAATTAAGGAAAATGAATTGTTTTGTGACTTAAATTGCTTATTGTGGACTGAGTATGGGATCGGGCTGCACGCCGCAGTGGTTGATATGAGGATCGGACTGCACGCCGCAGTAGTATTGCGCTTGGGCTGTAGGAGCCCCTCCGGAGTCTGTACACACCCCCAGTGAGCGCCGTCGACGTTAAATTGGATCGGGCTACACGCCGTAGCGGTTATGTGCATTGCATTGCATCTGTATTTATTGAATTACTCTGTGGTAGCTGTATTGTATTGTTGCTGCTAGTTCTTAGGAGATTCGGACTGTAGTGTAGCTTCATATTGTGGTATTTTGTGGATTTCTTACTCTCAGCTACATATATATATTTGTTACTCACTGAGTACTTAGTACTCACCCCTACTCCCTGCACCTTTTGTGTGCAGACTCAGGTACACAGGAGCAGTAGACGGACATCTCCGGCGTTTACATTGTCACATCGAGTTGCTGAGGTAGCTGCCTACGTTCGCAGAGCCTAGCTTCTCCTCTCATTCCAGTTGTTATTGTATATTTTGTATTCAGACTTGAGT
Organism: Nicotiana noctiflora; assembly: GCA_032618575.1. Classification (NCBI taxonomy): domain Eukaryota; kingdom Viridiplantae; phylum Streptophyta; class Magnoliopsida; order Solanales; family Solanaceae; genus Nicotiana; species Nicotiana noctiflora. Next base: position 128,653 of record JASVEL010013104.1, read on the forward strand.
ACATCTATATCGTACTCTCTATTTCTTGTTGGGTTTTGTTAGAGGCTCTAGACTTGTGACTCCGGATCTTTGGGAGTGTCGGTACTTTTGTTCAGTATTATTATTATCGGAGTTCTTAAACTCATATATTCTTCTTGGGTTGTCCATTTGGGGACTGGTATTGTGTCATAATTAAATTGTTTTGTTTGGCTGGCCTAGCTTGATTGTTGGGCGCCATCACGACTGGATTTGGGTCGTGACACCGAGCCCCCCGGGCTCCAAACCAAACATGTACACAACCTCAAAAACACATTATGAAGTTGTTCGTGCGATCACATCGCCAATATCACATCATTTTTATCGAATCAAGCCTCAAATTCATGATTTTCATACTTTTGGTTTTCAAAACTTTCAAACTTGGAACTCAAGGTCCAAAACATCTCAAACGACGTCCGAATGTCACCAAACTTTACAGAAATCACATATATAATATTTAAGACTTGTACTGGGCGTCGGAACCAAAATACGAGCCCGATACCAAGGTCAATTAATTCATTTCCTTTAACAATTACATCAAAAACAATTTCATAGAAAAATTCATAACTTGGGCTCTAGGCCTCGGAATTCGACTCCGGACGCATGTCCAAGTCCCATATTTTCCTACGGACCTCTCGGGACCATCCAATCTCGGGTCCGGATCCGTTTACCAAAAATGTTGACCGAAGTCAACCATATCAATATTAATATCATTTTTATCCAAATTGCTCATAGAATTCATATTTTCTATCACAAAAATCTTTCCGGCTACATGCTCGGATAGTGCACGTAAATCGAGGCAACATAGAATGAGGTTTTCAAGGCCTCAGAAGCTCGAAATGATTAAATAAATAAGTGATGACCCTTTGGGTCGTCACACATACTTTCTTACTAAGGTCATACGCATCCGCCTACGCAACCATATAAGTCAATTTGACTAAAAAGGTAGTAGTCATAGGACCTTCCATTTATTTATCGTGGTTGTAATTTAGTAATTGGCCGTCTATGAATATAATTTCATTCATATACTAGGGCCATACGCATCGGCCTATAGAAAAAGTATAGGCCCGTCTACTACTATGATTACCTATGCATATATTATCAAATTTTTATTGGGAGTAATGTCATATATTCATACTAAGGACGCATCGGCCTATAGAAACCGTATAGGCCCGTCTACTAATATGATTATCTATGCATATACTATCAAAATTTAATTGGGAGTAATGTCATACGTTCATACTAGGGTCATACGCATCGGCCTACGACAACCACATAAGTCCATTTGACTAATACGGTTGTAGACATAGGACCATCCATTTATATATCGTGGTTGTTATTTAATAATTGACCATCAATGAATATAATTTCTTCCATATACTAGGGCCATACGCATCGGCCTATAGCAACAGTAAAGGCCTGTTTACTAATTTTATTACCTATGCATATACTATCAAATTTGATTGAGAGTAATGTCATACGTTCGTACTAAGGTCATATGCATCGGCCTATGCAACCACATAAGTCCACTTGACTAATACGGTTGTAGTCATAGGACCTTCTGTTTATGTATCGGGGTTGTTATTTAGTAATTGACCGTCAATGGATATAATTTCATTCATACTAGGGCCATATGCATCGGCCTATAGCAACCGTATAGGCGCATTTACTAATATGATTACCTATGCATATACTATCAAAATTTGATTGGGAGTAATGTCATACACATCGGACTATAGCAACCGTATAGGCCCATTTACAAATATTATTACCTATACATGTATTATCAAATTTTGATTGAGAGTACTGTCATACGTTCATACTAGATCCATACGCTTCGGCCTACGACAACCACATAAGTCCATTTGACTAATACGGTAGTAGTCATAGCACCTTCAATTTATATATCGTGGTTGTTATTTAGTAATAGACCGTCTAAGAAAATAATTTCACTCATACAGTAGGGCCATACACATCGGCCTATAGCAATCTTATAGTCCCATTTACTAATATGATTACCTATGCATATACTATAAAACTTTGATTAGGAGTAATGTCATACGTTCATACTAAGGTCATACGCATCGGCCTACGCAACCATATAAGTCCATCTGACTAATACGGTTTTAGTCATAGGACCTTCCGTTTATATATTGTGGTTATTATTTAGTAATTGACCGTCTATGAATATTATTTCATTAATATACTAGGGCCATACTCATCGGCCTATAACGTCCATATAGTCCCGTTTACTAATATGATTACCTATGCATATACTATCAAAATCTGATTAGGAGTAATGTCATACGTTCATACTAAGGTCATACGCATCGGTCTTCGGCCTACGACAACCACAAAAGTCCATTTGACTAATATGGATGTAGTCATAGGACCTTCAATTTATATATCGTTGTATTTATTTAGTAATTGACTATCAATGACTATAATTTCATTCACATACTAGGGCCATACGCATCAGTCTATAGCAACAGTATAGGCCCATTTACTAATATTATTACCTATGCATATACTATCAAATTTGATTGAGAGTAATGTCATACGTTCATACTAAGGTCATACGCATCGGCCTACGAAACCACATAAGTCCACTTGACTAATACGGTTGTAGTCATAGGACCTTCCGTTTATATATCAGGGTTGTTATTTAGTAATTGACCGTCAATGAATATAATTTCATTCATATACTAGGGCCATACGCATCGGCCTATAGCAACCGTATAGGTCCATTTACTAATATGATTACCTATACATATGCAATCAAAATTTGATTGGGAGTAATGTCATACACATCGGACTATAGCAACCGTATAGGCCCATTTACAAATATGATTACCTATGCATATACTATCAAATTTTGATTGAGAGTAATGTCATACGTTCATACTAGATTCATACGCTTCGGCCTACGACAACCACATAAGTCCATTTGACTAATACGGTAGTAGTCATAGCACCTTCAATTTGTATATCGTGGTTATTTAGTAATTGACCGTCTAAGAATATAATTTCATTCATACAGTAGGGCCATACACATCGGCCTATAGCAATCGTATAGTCCCATTTACTAATATGATTACCTATGCATATACTATAAAAATTTGATTAGGAGTAATGTCAAACATTCATACTAAGGTCATACGCATCGGCATACGCAACCACATAAGTCCATTTGACTAATACAGTTGTAGTCATAGGACCTTCCGTTTATATATCGTTGTTGTTATTTAGTAATTGATCGTCTATGAATATTATTTCATTAATATACTAGGGCCATACTCATCGGCCTATAGCGTCCATATAGGCCCGTTTACTAATATGATTACCTATGCATATACTATCAAAATCTGATTAGGAGTAATGTCATACGTTCATACTAAGGTCATACGCATCGATTTTCGGCCTACGACTGTAAGGCCCCGTAAATATTTTGTGCATAAAACCAAGCTCGCCGCGGTTCGGACCCTTGGTAGTGATTTAAGTTTCAAAATGTAGAGAATTAATTTTTCCGAAAAATGTCAAATATGCGGTCAAGAATGCGACCGCAAACCTGACATGCGGACCGCATTCTTGCCGCAAATCGTTCCAGAGAGTTGCCCAAAATCGTGTCAAATGTGCGGTCGATATGCGATCGCATGTCAAATCTGCGGTGCACTTTTGCGACCGCAGAATCAACATGCGGTCCGCATAGTGACCGCATTCCTTAACAGAACCTGCATAACATCGGATCGTTCAAAGGATTGGACAAGTTGCTTATAGGCTAGAGTTGCCTCCTGAGATGTCAGCAGTGCACCCGGTATTCCATGTGTCCATGTTGAAGAAAGTGATTGGAGATCCATCCACCATCATGCCAGTCGAGGCTATAGAGGTTAATGAAGATTTGTCATATGAAGAAGTTCCGGTCGCCATTCTTGATAGGCAAGTCCGTAAGTTGAGAAATAAGGAAGTTGCCTCTGTTAAAGTATTGTGGCGAAGTCAACAAGTTGAGGAGGCCACATGGGAAGCAGAAAAAGAGATGAAAGAAAAGTACCCCCATTTGTTTGATCAAGCCTAGGAGAAATTAGGTGACCCTCCTACTCTTAGTAACTGTCATCTTGTCTAAGTTGTTTCCCTCTTAGTATTAGTAAAGTCCCCTTTATTTTGTAATGAGTTAAATGTGTTGTTACCTTGGGTCACTTGAACCTTTCTTGATAAATGAAATCCTTATAAATATTTGGGTATTAAATAAACAACTAATAGTAAGTTTAGATTGGTAATGGTTTGTTAAGTGTACATGGTGTGTTAAAATGGTTAAATAAGGTAAGAATTCATTGAAGTGACTAGTTTATGTGCAATTGTAACAATGTGATAGAATATGTGCATTCGTTGAGGTAAGAAAGTGTATACCAGTTGTGAAAAGTGTTGTAGTTGTATATTGTTGTTTGGTAATGTGTTTCGGGGCCCTCTGACAGGTGGATATGTCCATAATACAAAGGAAACTCTGGCAAAATTTTTCTAAAATATAAGAGTTAGTCAATTGTATGCCAAGTTGTCAAAATGTGAGTTTTGGTTGGAGTCCGTAGCTTTTCTAGGGCATGTTATTTCCAGTGAGGGGATTCAAGTGGATCCTCAGAAGATTGCGGCAGTGAAAGATTGGCCTAGACCCACGACCCCGACAGAGATTCGCAGCTTTTTGGGTCTGGCACGGTACTATCGGAGGTTTGTAGAGGGATTCTCAACCCTCGCCTCCCCATTGACTAAATTGACGCAGAAAGCAGTTAAGTTCCAGTGGTCTGAAGCATGTGAGAAAAGTTTCCAAGAACCGAAGTCAAGATTGACCTCGACACCAGTATTGGCCTTGCCAGAAGGCACAGAGGGATTTGTAGTCTATTGTGATGCCTCCAGAGTTGGTTTGGGATGTGTATTGATGCAGCACGGAAAGGTTATAGCTTATGCTTCCGGACAACTCAAGAACCATGAGAAGAATTATCCGACGCATGATTTGGAACTTGCAGCTATTGTGTTTGCCTTGAAAATATGGCGACACTATCTTTATGGGGTTCATGTAGATGTGTTTTCAGACCACAAGAGCCTCCGGTATTTGTTCAAGCAGAAAGAGCTGAATCTGAGACAGCGGCGGTGGTTAGAACTACTCAAGGACTATGATATGGACATATTGTACCATCCAGGGAAGGCAAATGTGGTAGCCGACGCTCTTAGTCGGAAATCCATGGGTAGTTTCGCTCATTTGGGTGTGGATCAGAGACTCCTGACTCGAGAGGTTTACCAATTAGCCAGTTTGGGGGTTCGTATCTCGGCGTCAGACGAGGGAGATATCTTGGTGCATAATGGAGCAGAATCATCATTGGTCGCGGAAATCAAGGAAAAACAGTTCATGGATCCAGCATTGGTTCGGGTGAAGGAAGCAGTCATGAATGACAAGACCTCAGCATTTGTACTCAGCGGCGAAGATGGTGTATTGCGGTGTCAAGATAGGCTATGTCTTCCGGATGTGGACGAGCTTCGGGAAAGAGTGATGGCAGAGGCTCATACTTCCAGGTATTCTGTGCACCCTGGTTCAACGAAAATGTATCACGATCTCAAGGAGATTTATTGGAGGAACGGTATGAAAAGGGATGTGGCAGGCTTTGTAGCTAAATGTCCGAACTGTCAACAAGTGAAGGCCGAGCATCAACGGCCCGGTGGATTAACTCAGCTTATAGAAATACCAAGGTGGAAATGGGAGATGATCAATATGGATTTCGTGGTGGGGTTACCTCGCACTCGGCGTAAGTTTGACTCAATATGGGTGATAGTAGATCGACTCACCAAATCAGCTCACTTCCTGCCTGTCAAGTCCACTGATACTGCGGAGCAATATGCAAGATTGTACATCCAAGAGATAGTAAGGCTTCATGGCACTCCACTTTCTATTATCTCGGATCGCGGGGCTCAGTTCACCGCTAACTTTTGGAAGAAGTTTCAGCAAGGTTTGGGAACTCAGGTGAATCTCAGCACAACTTTCCATCCGCAGACCGACGGTCAGGCCCAGTGGACCATTCGGACGCTTGAAGATATGTTGTGGGCTTGTGTCTTAGATTTTAAAGGTAATTGGGATGAACACTTGCCACTGATACAATTTGCTTACAATAACAACTATCATGCTAGCATTCAAATGGCCCCGTTTGAGGCATTGTACGGGAGAAGATGTAGATCACCAATCGGGTGGTTTGAGGTAGGTGAAGCGGAATTGCTAGGGCCAGATATGGTGTACGAAGCTATGGAAAAGGTCAAAGTTATTCAGGAGAGAATGAAAACAGCACAGAGTCGTCAAAAATCCTATGCAGACGTTCGCCGAAGGGATTTGGAGTTTCAAGTCGATGATTGGGTGTTCTTGAGGGTATCTCCTATGAAAGGAGTCATGCGATTTGGAAAGAAAGGGAAATTGAGTCCTAGGTATGTCGGGCCATATCGGATCGTTCAAAGGATTGGACAAGTTGCTTATAGGCTAGAGTTGCCTCCTGAGATGTCATCAGTGCACCCGGTATTCCATGTGTCCATGTTGAAGAAAGTGATTGGAGATCCATCCACCATCATGCCGGTCGAAGCTATAGAGGTTAATGAAGATTTGTCATATGAAGAAGTTCTAGTCGCCATTCTTGATAGGCAAGTCCGTAAGTTGAGAAATAAGGAAGTTGCCTCTGTTAAAGTATTGTGGCGAAGTCAACAAGTTGAGGAGGCCACATGGGAAGCAGAAAAGGAGATGAAAGAAAAGTACCCCCATTTGTTTGATCAAGCCTAGGAGAAATTAGGTGACCCTCCTACTCTTAGTAACTGTCATCTTGTCTAAGTTGTTTCCCTCTTAGTATTAGTAAAGTCCCCTTTATTTTGTAATGAGTTAAATGTGTTGTTACCTTGGGTCACTTGAACCTTTCTTGATAAATGAAATCCTTATAAATATTTGGGTATTAAATAAACAACTAATAGTAAGTTTAGATTGGTAATGGTTTGTTAAGTGTACATGGTGTGTTAAAATGGTTAAATAAGGTAAGAATTCATTGAAGTGACTAGTTTATGTGCAATTGTAACAATGTGATAGAATATGTGCATTCGTTGAGGTAAGAAAGTGTATACCAGTTGTGAAAAGTGTTGTAGTTGTATATTGTTGTTTGGTAATGTGTTTCGGGGCCCTCTGACAGGTGGATATGCCCATAATACAAAGGAAACTCTGGCGAAATTTTTCTAAAATATAAGAGTTAGTCAAAATTTTGATAGCTTGCATATCATGTCTTTCAAAACTCATTTATTTCGAAATCCTCATTCGAGGACGAATGATCTTAAGGGGGGGAGGATGTAAGGCCCCGTAAATATTTTGTGCATAAAACCTAGTAGCTATGGTGTAATGGTCCGAATAATGTGTTAGGAATGCGTAGAATTCTTCGCGGCGAGCTTGCTCGCCGCGGTTCGGACCCTTGGTAGTGATTTAAGTTTCAAAATGTAGAGAATTAATTTTTCCGAAAAATGTCAAATATGCGGTCAAGAATGCGACCGCAAACCTGACATGCGGACCGCATTCTTGCCGCAAATCGTTCCAGAGAGTTGCCCAAAATCGTGTCAGAAGTGCGGTCGATATGCGATCGCATGTCAAATCTGCGGTGCACTTTTGCGACCGCAGAATCAACATGCGGTCCGCATAGTGACCGCATTCCTTAACAGAACCTGCATAACTTTGAGGCCATTTTTGCGGTCACTCTGCGGACCGCATGTGGATTTTGCGGTCGCATAGTGACCGCATAATTGACCCCGGCCCAGATTTTTGTAACATTTTGACCCGATCTCTTCTTTAATATAACACCTTTCTTCTTCATTTTATCATATCATCTCACCCAAAATTAGAGAGAGAAGAGAGGGTTTTTAGAGAGAGAAGTTCTTCATCTTCAAAGATTGTTCCAACTACTTAATTCCAAGGGATTCTAGGGCAAGGATTCAACTTCCCCAATCTTTTCAAGGTAAAAACCCTAACTATTTTCTTTGATTTTCAGTTTTAATTGGGTAAAGAGAGGTTTGCATATAATAGCTTTTGAAAATAGAATTTTTACACTCATGCATGATTATTGAACTTGATTTCTAGTAAAAGAAGTGAGTAGAAGTAAGAGTCTTCAAGAACAAGGTTGGCAAGAGTAGGATATCTTGGGTAAGCATAAAGTAGGAGGAAAAATCATCACCAGGTATGTATGGCTAATTTTGATTCTTGTGAAATCGCCTATATGTGTGAAGTTTGTTTGTTCGTGTTAAATTGACAAGTTGTGTGAAATTCTTAATGTTTTTGTTGGATATTTAAAGTTTGTTGTTGAGCTATGAGTGATATAAAATGAGAGTTTAATTTGGCAAAAAGAATTGTGAATAATGACTATGATGGCCTATATGGCACCTTGTGGAAAACAAACGAAACACTTGAGAATTGGTTTATTGTGGAAAGAGAAGAAACACTTGAATTGTGGAAATATTGCAACATGGTTGTGATATTGAATTGAGAAGAAATTGAGAACATGAACCAATGTGTAAGTTACTTATTTGAACTTGTTGAAATTGTGTGTAGTACCTTATCTACTGTTTGAAATTGTTGTGTTTTCAACTGTAAGGCGGGGTCGTGTTGCGCGCCGCAACGTGGTGAAATAAGGTGTGGGTTGGGGTGATAAGGGTGGCCGAGGTAATAAGGGTGGTCGGGGGCAATAAGGATGGAAAGCGATCGAAATCGCTATTGAAAATTGATACATAAATCAATAATGTGAAATTGTGAAAGGAGACAGCAGGAGAGTTTGCAACCTGTGGGGCACTGATTGCCCCTTTGTTTGACTACTTGTGCTTTACGTGATTGATTGGTTATTGTTAAATTGGTTGATCGTATAAAGTGCTTTGTGTGAGAATTATTTGAAATGAGGAAAATGTGGAAACATGGTTGGCTGGGCTTAATTAATTGTTGATGTAATTTAATGGCTTGAGTTTACTTGGGACAAAGTTTGTCCATACATACCGGTACAATTCAAGTGTACTGACGTCCCTTTTGCCGGGGACGCTACATTCGTGTTATGATTGTAGGTGGATCAGTAGCAGGCACTTCAGCTCATCGGCAGTAATATCCTTCTCCTTCCACTGCCCGTTTTGGTGAGCCCCTTTCTTCCTCGGGGCCTTGTGTGGTTCATGCCACTCGGTTTAGATTTCATTTTGGTTTTGTAAGGTATAGCCGGAGCCTTGTTACCGGCAAGTATTGTATTTCCCTTTTGTATCCTAGAGGCTCCGTAGACATGTAAACTGTGGGACTCCAGTCTTATGTATATATATTGTGTTATGTCGGGCGTTGTAAAAATTGAAATCTTGTTAATGAATCACTCGTATCGTTTTATTTGTTTAAGGTGAAATCAATTATGATTAGTAATATATTTGGTTAATGAGAAACAGTTATCACAGGGGTAACGCGTGGGAATGAAAGGCACCCAGGTCCGCTTGACTGGGGCAACCCGGTCAGGCGCCGGTCATGTTCCTCGATTTGGGGCGTGACAAACTTGGTATCAGAGCTTAAGGTTTTAAAGTGTCCTAGGATGTCTTGGAGCCGTGTCTAGTAGTGCCCTTCTTATAGGTGTGTTGTCGACCACATCATATAAGTAGGGGGCTACACGAGCATTTAGGAATTTACCTACTTCTTTGTTAATCTATATCGTGCGGTAAAATGCAATGTGGAGATATCTGTGTCTAATTCGTGCCTTGTTCCCAAATTTTCAGAATATGGCACCTAAGAAGAAGGCTAGACTCGGCCTTAGGGCCAATGCGGGCCCAAGTGCAGCTGTTAATCATGTACCCGATGCCGTGGGAGAGAATGACCCACCAGGTCCCGAATTTGCCTGGCCCATCTATTCAAAACCCAAGTGTCCCTATTCCAGCTGCGGCAGAGGATGCCACCATTCCTCCTGCCGGTGTTCCTGACTCAGATACAGTTCCCGCTTCGGGCTCTGGTATCTCTAATGAAGAACTTAGGGGAGCCATCCATATGTTAACACAGTTAGTGGCTGCCCAGGCCCAGAGATCCCATGATGCCCCTGCATCCTCCAGCGGACAGGGAGATTCCTTTGGCTCTAGAGTCCATCAATTCTTGCGGTTGGCCCCTCCAGAATTCTCAGGTACCGATCCAGAGGCTCACCCACAGGAATTCCTTGATGAGATATACAAGACCCTCAGAGTGATGAAGGCTACAGATATAGAGGGGTAGAGTTGGCCTCTTACAGGCTGAAGGGAGCGGCACGTTCATGGTTCGAAATGTGGGAGGATTCCCGTGAGGAAGGGAGCCCTCCGGCCAGATGGGATGAGTTCGTAGATGCATTTATGGACCACTTCTTGCCTGCCGAGGTGATGGCAGCCCGCGCCACGGAGTTCGAGGTCCTCAAGCAGGGTAGTATGAGTGTTTGGGAGTATCACATGGAGTTCGTAAGGTTGTCCAAGTATGCTCCTCATTTAGTGTCGACCATGGATGCCCGGGTTCGACGGTTTGTTCAGGGCCTTAGCCCTTTGGTGGTGAATGAGGCCGCCACAGCAGCCTTGCACTCAGACATGAACTATGGGAGGATTGTGGGGTTTGCTCAGGCCACAGAGGCCAGGAAATTGAAGATTCGTGCAGAAAGAGAAAGTAGCAACAGGGCCCGGTCAATGGGTCGTTCAGGGAGATCACTTCCAGGGAAGGGGTCATCAGGGCCATCCCAGTCATATGCTCAGTCCTCCGCGAGTGCACCGCCATCCGTGCACGGTCATCAGCAGGGCAGTTACTCGAGACCTGGTTCAGACAGCAGGAGGTCTCGTCAGTCTGGTCATCCTGGGGTGAGATCCCAGCAGCAGGGGAGACCTACATGCCCCAAGTGTGGGAGATTTCATACAGAGACATGCTACCTTGACCTTCCAGTGTGCTTCGGGTGCGGGGTGAGAGGTCACATTCAGCGAGACTGTCGTGCACCCCGTCAGGGTATAGGTAGGGGATCTGCTCAGTCATCCGGTTCTTCAGCTGCTACATCATCAGCGCGTACTCCAGCAGTAGCAGGGCGTGGTGCATCTAGGGGTGGAGCTCAGGGTAGCGGTGGACCTAGCCGATTCTATGCATTGAGTGGCCGCCAAAATGCCGAGGCTTCTCCAGATGTTGTTACAGGTATCATGTCTGTTCGGACTATTGATTGCTATGCCCTTATTGATCCAGGGTCCTCCTTGTCTTATGTTACTCCATTCATTGCTTCAAGTTTTGGGATAGAACCCGAACAGCTTCACGAACAGCTTCATGAGCCGTTCTCTGTGTCGACTTAAATCGGCCTCACGAGTCTATAGGAATTGTGTTGTTACGGTGGGTGGTCGTGATACCACGGCCGATCTTATTGAGCTTGGGATGGTAGATTTTGATGTAATTATGGGGATGGATTGGCTCTATTCGTGCTTTGCCAAACTTGACTGTCGAACGAGAGTTATGAGGCTCGAGTTCCCTAACGAGCCAGTTGTTGAATGGAGAGGAAATGGTGTAGTGCCAAGGGGTAGGTTTATTTCCTACCTTAAGGCTTCGAAGATGATTAAGAAGGGGTGTATCTATTACCTGGTTCGGGTAACGGACACCACCTCAGAGGTGCCTACCCTCGAGTCCGTGCCAATTGTGAATGAATTTCCTGAAGTGTTTCCAGATGAGCTTCCAGGCATCCCGCCGGATAGGGAGATTGATTTCGGGATCGATGTAATGCCGGATACTCAGCCAATATCCATTCCACCATACAGAATGGCGCCAGCAGAGTTAAGGGAGTTAAAGGAGCAGTCTGAGGGATTTATTAGAGAAAGGGTTCATACGACCGAGTGTGTCGCCGTGGGGTGCTCCGGTTCTCTTTGTCCGAAAGAAGGATGGGTCACTTCGAATGTGTATTGATTATCGGCAGCTCAACAAAGTCACCATCAAGAATAAATATCCTTTGCCTCGAGTGGATGATCCTGTTTGACCAATTGCAAGGAGCGAAGTTCTTCTCAAAGATTGATTTACGGTCCGGGTACCACCAGTTAAAAATCAGGGAGCAGGATATTCCTAAGACCGCCTTCAGAACTCGTTATGGTCACTTCGAGTTTTTGGTCATGTCTTTTGGGCTAACCAATGCCCCAGCAGCTTTCATGGACCTTATGAATCGGGTTTTCAAGCCATTCCTAGATTCTTTTGTGATTGTATTCATTGACGATATTCTCATCTACTCTCGGAGCAGGGAAGATCATGCCATTCACCTCAGAGCAGCATTGCAGACCCTTCTTCAGCATCAATTGTATGCCAAGTTGTCAAAATGTGAGTTTTGGTTGGAGTCCGTAGCTTTTCTAGGGCATGTTATTTCCAGTGAGGGAATTATGGTGGATCCTCAGAAGATTGCGGTAGTGAAAGATTGGCCTAGACCCACGACCCCGACAGAGATTCGCAGCTTTTTGGGTCTGGCAGGGTACTATCGGAGGTTTGTAGAGGGATTCTCAACCCTCGCCTCCCCATTGACTAAATTGACGCAGAAGCAGTTAAGTTCCAGTGGTCCGAAGCATGTGAGAAAAGTTTCCAAGAATTGAAGTCAAGATTGACCTCGGCACCAGTACTGGCCTTGCCAGAAGGCACAGAGGGATTTGTAATCTATTGTGATGCCTCCAGAGTCGGTTTGGGATGTGTATTGATGCAGCACGGAAAGGTTATAGCTTATGCTTCCAGACAACTCAAGAACCATGAGAAGAATTATCCGACGCATGATTTGGAACTTGCAACTGTTGTGTTTGCCTTGAAAATATGGCGACACTATCTTTATGGGGTTCATGTAGATGTGTTTTCAGACCACAAGAGCCTCCAGTATTTGTTCAAGCAGAAAGAGCTGAATCCGAGACAGCGGCGGTGGTTAGAACTACTCAAGGACTATGATATGGACATATTGTACCATCCAGGGAAGGCAAATGTGGTAGCTGACGCTCTTAGTCGGAAATCCATGGGTAGTTTCGCTCATTTGGGTGTGGATCGGAGACCCCTGGCTCGAGAGGTTTACCAATTAGCCAGTTTGGGGGTTCGTATCTCGGCGTCAGACGAGGGAGATATCTTGGTGCATAATGGAGCAGAATCATCATTGGTCGCGGAAATCAAGGAAAAACAGTTCATGGATCCAGCATTGGTTCGGGTGAAGGAAGCAATCATGAATGACAAGACCTCAGCATTTGTACTCAGCGGCGAAGATGGTGTATTGCGGTGTCAAGATAGGCTATGTCTTCCGGATGTGGACGAGCTTCGGGAAAGAGTGATGGCAGAGGCTCATACTTCCAGGTATTCTGTGCACCCTGGTTCAACGAAAATGTATCACGATCTCAAGGAGATTTATTGGTGGAACGGTATGAAAAGGGATGTGGCAAGCTTTGTAGCTAAATGTCCGAACTGTCAACAAGTGAAGGCCGAGCATCAACGACCTGGTGGATTAACTCAGAGCTTATAGAAATACCAAGGTGGAAATGGGAGATGATCAATATGGATTTCGTGGTGGGGTTACCTCGCACTCGGCGTAAGTTTGACTCAATATGGGTGATAGTAGATCGACTCACCAAATCAGCTCACTTCCTGCCTGTCAAGTCCACTGATACTGCGGAGCAATATGCAAGATTGTACATCCAAGAGATAGTAAGGCTTCATGGCACTCCACTTTCTATTATCTCGGATCGCGGGGCTCAGTTCACCGCTAACTTTTGGAAGAAGTTTCAGCAAGGTTTGGGAACTCAGGTGAATCTCAGCACAGCTTTCCATCCACAGACCGACGGTCAGGCCGAGCGGACCATTCAGACGCTCGAAGATATGTTGCGGGCTTGTGTCTTAGATTTTAAAGGTAATTGGGATGAGCACTTGCCACTGATAGAATTTGCTTACAATAACAGCTATCATGCTAGCATTCAAATGGCCCCGTTTGAGGCATTGTACGGGAGAAGATGTAGATCACCAATCAGGTGGTTTGAGGTAGGTGAAGCGGAATTGTTAGGGCCAGATATGGTGTACGAAGCTATGGAAAAGGTCAAAGTTATTCAGGAGAGAATGAAAACAGCACAGAGTCGTCAAAAGTCCTATGCAGACGTTCGCCGAAGGGATTTGGAGTTTCAAGTCGATGATTGGGTGTTCTTGAGGGTATCTCCTATGAAAGGAGTCATGCGATTTGGAAAGAAAGGGAAATTGAGTCCTAGGTATGTCGGGCCATATCGGATCGTTCAAAGGATTGGACAAGTTGCTTATAGGCTAGAGTTGCCTCCTGAGATGTCATCAGTGCATCCGGTATTCCATGTGTCCATGTTGAAGAAAGTGATTGGAGATCCATCCACCATCATGCCGGTCGAAGCTATAGAGGTTAATGAAGATTTGTCATATGAAGAAGTTCCAGTCGCCATTCTTGATAGGCAAGTCCGTAAGTTGAGAAATAAGGAAGTTGCCTCCGTTAAAGTATTGTGGCGAAGTCAACAAGTTGAGGAGGCCACATGGGAAGCCGAAAAAGAGATGAAAGAAAAGTACCCCCATTTGTTTGATCAAGCCTAGAAGAAATTAGGTGACCCTCCTACTCTTAGTAACTGTCATCTTGTCTAAGTTGTTTCCCTCTTAGTATTAGTAAAGTCCCCTTTATTTTGTAATGAGTTAAATGTGTTGTTACCTTGGGTCACTTGAACCTTTCTTGATAAATGAAATCCTTATAAATATTTGGGTATTAAATAAACAACTAATAGTAAGTTTAGATTGGTAATGGTTTGTTAAGTGTACATGGTGTGTTAAAATGGTTAAATAAGGTAAGAATTCATTGAAGTGACTAGTTTATGTGCAATTGTAACAATGTGATAGAATATGTGCATTCGTTGAGGTAAGAAAGTGTATACCAGTTGTGAAAAGTGTTGTAGTTGTATATTGTTGTTTGGTAATGTGTTTCGGGGCCCTCTGACAGGTGGATATGCCCATAATACAAAGGAAACTCTGGTGAAATTTTTCTAAAATATAAGAGTTAGTCAAAATTTTGATAGCTTGCATATCATGTCTTTCAAAACTCATTTATTTCGAAATCCTCATTCGAGGACGAATGATCTTAAGGGGGGGAGGATGTAAGGCCCCGTAAATATTTTGTGCATAAAACCTAGTAGCTATGGTGTAATGGTCCGAATAATGTGTTAGGAATGCGTAGAATTCTTCGCGGCGAGCTTGCTCGCCGCGGTTCGGACCCTTGGTAGTGATTTAAGTTTCAAAATGTAGAGAATTAATTTTTCCGAAAAATGTCAAATATGCGGTCAAGAATGCGACCGCAAACCTGACATGCGGACCGCATTCTTGCCGCAAATCGTTCCGGAGAGTTGCCCAAAATCGTGTCAAAAGTGCGGTCGATATGCGATCGCATGTCAAATCTGCGGTGCACTTTTGCGACCGCGGAATCAACATGCGGTCCGCATAGTGACCGCATTCCTTAACAGAACCTGCATAACTTTGAGGCCATTTTTGCGGTCACTCTGCGGACCGCATGTGGATTCTGCGGTCGCATAGTGACCGCATAATTGACCCCGGCCCAGATTTTTGTAACATTTTGACCCGATCTCTTCTTTAATATAACACCTTTCTTCTTCATTTTATCATATCATCTCACCCAAAATTAGAGAGAGAAGAGAGGGTTTTTAGAGAGAGAAGTTCTTCATCTTCAAAGATTGTTCCAACTACTTAATTCCAAGGGATTCTAGGGCAAGGATTCAACTTCCCCAATCTTTTCAAGGTAAAAACCCTAACTATTTTCTTTGATTTTCAGTTTTAATTGGGTAAAGAGAGGTTTGCATATAATAGCTTTTGAAAATAGAATTTTTACACTCATGCATGATTATTGAACTTGATTTCTAGTAAAAAGAAGTGAGTAGAAGTAAGAGTCTTCAAGAACAAGGTTGGCAAGAGTAGGATATCTTGGGTAAGCATAAAGTAGGAGGAAAAATCATCACCAGGTATGTATGGCTAATTTTGATTCTTGTGAAATAGCCTATATGTGTGAAGTTTGTTTGTTCGTGTTAAATTGACAAGTTGTGTGAAATTCTTAATGTTTTTGTTGGATATTTAAAGTTTGTTGTTGAGCTATGAGTGATATAAAATGAGAGTTTAATTTGGCAAAAAGAATTGTGAATAATGACTATGATGGCCTATATGGCACCTTGTGGAAAACAAACGAAACACTTGAGAATTGGTTTATTGTGGAAAGAGAAGAAACACTTGAATTGTGGAAATATTGTAACATGGTTGTGATATTGAATTGAGAAGAAATTGAGAACATGAACCAATGTGTAAGTTACTTATTTGAACTTGTTGAAATTGTGTGTAGTACCTTATCTGCTGCTGTTTGAAATTGTTGTGTTTTCAACTGTAAGGCGGGGTCGTGTTGCGCGCCGCAACGTGGTGAAATAAGGTGTGGGTTGGGGTGATAAGGGTGGCCGAGGTAATAAGGGTGGTCAGAGGCAATAAGGATGGAAAGCGATCGAAATCGCTATTGAAAATTGATACATAAATCAATAATGTGAAATTGTGAAAGGAGACAGCAGGAGAGTTTGCAACCTGTGGGGCACCGATTGCCCCTTTGTTTGACTACTTGTGCTTTACGTGATTGATTGGTTATTGTTAAATTGGTTGATCGTAGAAAGTGCTTTGTGTGAGAATTATTTGAAATGAGGAAAATGTGGAAACATGGTTGGTTGGCTTAATTAATTGTTGATGTAATTTAATGGCTTGAGTTTACTTGGGACAAAGTTTGTCCATACATACCAGTACAATTCTAGTGTACTGACGTCCCTTTTTCCGGGGGCGCTACATTCGTGTTATGATTGTAGGTGGATCGGTAGCAGTCACTTCAACTCATCGGCAGTAGTATCCTTCATCTTTCACTGCCCATTTTGGTGAGCCCCTTTCTTCCTCGGGGCCTTGTGTGGTTCATGCCACTCGGTTTAGATTTCATTTTGGTTTTGTAAGGTTTAGCCGGAGCCTTGTTACCGGCAAGTATTGTATTTCCCTTTTGTATCCTAGAGGCTCTGTAGACATGTAAACTGTGGGACTCCAGTCTTATGTATATATATTGTGTTATGTCGGGCGTTGTAAAAATTGAAATCTTGTTAATGAATCACTCGTATCGTTTTATTTGTTTAAGGTGAAATCAATTATGATTAGTAATATATTTGGTTAATGAGAAACAGTTATCACAGGGGTAACGCGTGGGAATGAAAGGCACCCAGGTCCGCTTGACTGGGGCAACCCGGTCAGGCGCCGGTCATGTTCCTCGATTTGGGGCGTGACAACGACAACCACAAAAGTCCATTTGACTAATATGGTTGTAGTCATAGGAACTTCAATTTATATATCGTGGTTGTTATTTAGTAATTGACTGTCTATGAATATAATTTCATTCAAATACTAGGGCCATGTGCATTGGCCTATAGCAACCGTATAGGCTCATTTACTAATATGATTACCTATGCATATACTATCAAAATTTGATTAGGAGTAATGGCATACATTCATACCTGGGCCATACGCATCGGCCTACGACAACCACATAAGTCTATTTGACTAATACTGTAGTAGTCATAGGACCCTCCGTTTATATATCGTGGTTGTTATTTAGTAATTGACCATCTATGAATATTATTTCATTCATATACTAGGGCCAGACGCATCGGCCTATAGCAACCATATAGGCCCGTTTACTAATATGATTACCTATGCATATACTATCAAAATTTGATTGGGAGTAATGTCATACTTTCATACTAAGGTCACATCAGCCTGCGCAACTATATAAGTCCATTTGACTAATTCGGTAGTAGTCATAGGACCTTCTATTTATTTATCGTGGTTGTAATTTAGTAATTGACCGTCTAGGAATATAATTTCATTCATATACTAGGGCCATACGCATAGGCCTATAGAAACCTTATAGGCCCGTCTACTAATATGATTATGTATGCATATATTATCAAAATTTGATTGGGAGTAATGTCATACGTTCATACTAGCGACGCATCGGCCTATAGAAACCGTATAGGCTCGTCTACTAATATGATTATCTATGCATATACTATCAAAATTTAATTGGGAGTAATGTCATACGTTCGTACTTGGGTCATACACATCGGCCTACGACAACCACATAAGTCCATTTGACTAATATGGTTGTAGACATTGGACCTTCCGTTTATATATCGTGGTTGTTATTTAATAATTGACCGTCAATGAATATAATTTCATTCACATACTAGGGTCATACGCATCGGCCTATAGCAACCGTATAGGACCGTTATCTAATATGATTACCTATGCATATACTATCAAATTTTATTGAGAGTAATGTCATACGTTCATACTATGGTCATACGAATCGGCCTACGCAACCACATAAGTCCACTTGACTAATACGGTTGTAGTCATAGGACATTCCGTTTATATATCGTGGTTGTTATTTAGTAATTGACCGTCAATGAATATAATTTCATTCATATACTAGGGCCATACGCATCGGTCTATAGCAACCGTATAGGCCCGTTTACTAATATGATTACCTATGCATATACTATCAAAATTTGATTGGGAGTAATGTCATACACATCGGCCTATAGCAGCCGTATAGGCCCATTTACAAATAGGATTTCCTTTGCATATACTATATAATTTTGATTGAGAGTAATGTCATACGTTCATACTAGGTCCATACGCTTCGGCCTACGGCAACCACATAAGTCCATTTGACTAATACGGTAGTAGTCATAGGACCTTCCATATATATATCGTTGTTGTTATTTAGTAATTGGCCGTCTAAGAATATAATTTCAATCATACAGTAGGGCCATACACATCGGCCTATAGCAACCGTATAGGCCCATTTACTAATATGATTACCTATGCATATACTATATATATTTGATTAGGAGTAATGTCATACGTTCATACTAATGTCATACGCATCGGCCTACGCAATCACATAAGTCCATTTGACTAATACGGTTGTAGTCATAGGACCTTTCGTTGATATATCGAGGTTTTTATTTTGTAATTGACCGTCTATGAATATTATTTTATTAATATACTAGGGCCATACGCATCGGCCTATACCGTCCATATAGGCTCGTTTACTAATATGATTACCTATGTATATACTATATAAATTTGATTAGGAGTAATGTTGTCACGACCCTAGTTCACCAATCGTGAACATGTCATGATGGCACGCAGTCTTCGCGACTTGTTAAGCCTAACACGATGCGGAATATACAATTTCATGAACAAAAGGATAAGATAACAACAGAATAATGTAAATGAAATGTAATAGGTGCCGCTCGACACATACACTTCGCCAAAACAAACAAAATGACATACTACCAAGACCCGGAAACTCACGGGCAACATAGACTAAAAGAAGAGTACAACTGTGGCTCTAAACATCAAGAATGTCTAAACAACAATAATAAGGAAATATAACTGCTATCACTAATGAGAATAGAAGGAGACTCTCTGGATCCGAAGACGTAGCAGATCGTATCTCAAGTCTCCTGAAGTGCTGCTAGATCACCTGAAACGTGTCTGATCTGATGTACCTGGATCTGCACAACAAAAGTGTGCAGAAGAGTAGTATGAGTACACCACGGCGGTACTCAATAAGTGACAAGCCTAACCTCGATGGAGTAGTGACGAGGAAGGTCAGGGCCCTACCGAGAAAACAATAACATAATGATAATAACAGTAATAACCAGGAATAAATAAGAATGAATCTGAAATAACAACAATAAAGTAATTACTGCAACCGTCTACAATTAAGCTAACAACGAATAACCAACTCAACATAAATTCAAATAAACAAGTCCAGGATCTACCGGAATTGAACCCGCAGTCCCTCTCTATATCCAACAACTCATGACCTCTGGGAATTGAACCCGCAGTCCCTACATCAGTATCTCTGGGTCTCTGGGAATCGAACCCGCAGCCCTAGGATCTCCGGGAATTTAACCCGCAGTCCGTATCCCAATATCTCAGGATCTCCGGGAATCGAACCCGCAGTCCGTGTCTCAATAGCTCGATCTCCGGGAATTGAACCCACAATCCGTATCTCAATATCTCAATAAACTTCGTCTCTCCGGGAAACGAACCTGCAGCCCTTGGATCTTCGAGAATCGTACCCGCAGGCCGTGTCTCAATAGCTCAGGACCTCCGGGAATTGAACCTGCAGTCCATATCCCAATATCTCAATAAACTCCGGGTCTTCGGGAAATGCACCCACAGCCCTTAGATCTCGGGGAATCGAACCCGCAGTCCACAAACACTACAACTCCGAGTCTCCGTGAATCGAACCTGCAGCCCTTGGATCTCCGAGAATCGAACCCGCAGTCCACAAACACTAGAACTTCGGGTCTTCGGGAATCGAACCCGCAACCCTTGGATCTCCGGGAATCGAACCCGCAGTCCACAATCACTACAAAAATAAAAAGGAAAGCACAGAGAAATATGAAAATACATAACTACAATTACACCAAAATCACTATCAACAAGTCTCAATAAGTCCAAGTAAGACGAGTAGGCACTTAGACAGATAATCCTATCTAACCATGCTTTTCTAACGAATATCAGGTAAATGTTACAATTTAATCAACTAAATAACAAGAATATCACTATATGAACAGTTCAAGTAAGGTGGTTTCCGACAACCTGCGCATGTACACGCCTGTCACCTCGCGTACAAGCCATTTAAATTAACACATAATATCCTAGGGGAGAAGGTTCCCCCACGCAAGGTTAGACAAGTCACTTACCTCAATTCCGGTACGAAACCGCTAAGAGACAACTCTCTTGCCACGAGTATCGGCCTCCACAGGTGTAGAATCTGATCAAAATCAATAGAAATACATCAAAATAGGCCAAATGGGCATTACCCAATCAAAACAATTGGAATTACACCAAAACCACAAAGTTGCCAAAATCCGACTTTCGGTACACTTTTCGAAAAATTACGAAAGTTACGTTTTCGGATTCCTTATCTCAACACGAGTCTATGCATACCAAGAACACCCAAATCGGACCATAAATGGCCCATCAAATCCTTAATTCTATCCAAGAGGGTTTTCTACCCCTTTTCAACAAAAATTCTCAAATTAAACACTAAAACTTGCAATAGATTCGAGTTATACAACAAATATTGAGTTAAGAGTACTTACTCTTTTGATCTCTCCAAAAATCTCCCAAAACATCGCCTTACCCGTGCTCCAAATGGTCAAAAATGGCAAATGGGACGAAGTTTGGACTTTATTATGCTGCCCAGGTATTTGTTCTTCACATTCGCGGTCTTTCTCTCGCATTCGCGAAGAACAAACTCCCAAAAATATATTTTCCAACTATGCTCGGACAGCCTCTATTGCAACGGTCATAACTTTTTACACACAACTCCAAATGACAATTATAAATGTTTCTGGAAACTAGATTCAAAGAGCTACAACTTTCGTATTTGAATCACCTCAAAATTCCTTGTAGATAAAAATATATGAGCTTCCGAAGTAGGACCTGTGCGACAGAAAAATCCTTCTTCGCGAACGCGAGGCACTGTTCGTGAACGCGAAGAACAAAGTCCCTGATGAAAAATCCTTCTTCGCGAACGCGACGCCCTCACCGCAAACGCGAAGAACAACGTCTCAAAGGCCAAATTATTCTTTGCAAACGCGATAGGACCCTCGCGAACACGAAGAACAATACCATATACCAGAACAACAGTTCAAAAACTTCCAAAAATGACCCGTTAGGCATCCGAACTCATCCCGAGGCCCCTGGGACCTCAACGAAAAACACCAACCTACTCCAAAACATCATACAAACTTGTTCCCACCATAAAAACACGTCCATAAACATGAAAATCACCAAATCAAAGCGATTTCATGAATAAGTTTCATCCAAAACTTCCGAAACCTACATGTTATCAAAAACTCGACAAAACGATGTCCGAATGACCTGAAAATTTGCTGACATATCCAAAATCACCTAACGAAGCTACTGCAACTGTCGGAATTCCATTCCGACTCCTGGATCAAAAACTCACCAATCGATCGGATTTCCAAAAATTTCAAACTTTGACATTTCAACCCTAATTGAACTACAAACCTCCAAAATACATTTAGAACGCGCTCCCAATCAACGAAGCTAATGGAACCATCGGATTTCCATTCTGAGGTCGTCTTAACACGGTTCCGAATACAGGTCATGTTTCAACTATAAAGCTCTTATTTAGGGACTAAGTGTCCTAAAATACTCCAAATTCTAGAACTGAACCTCCCGGCAAACTACAATAGCAGAAATGAACTTAGGGGAGCAGTCAAATTGGGGGTCGGGGCGTAAATTTCAAAAATGACCGGCCGGGTCGTTACAAATGTCATATGTTCATACTAAGATCATACGCATTGGTCTTCGGCCTACGGCAACTACATAAGTCCATTTGACTAATACGGTTGTAGTCATAGGACCTTCCATTTATATATCGTGGTTGTTATTTAGTAATTGACCATCTATGAATATAGTTTCATTCATATACTAGGGCCATATGCATCGGCCTATAGCAACTGTATAGGCCCATTTACTAATATGATTACCTATGCATATACTATCAAATTTGATTGAGAGTAATGTCATACAGTCATACTATGGTCATACGCATCAGCCTACGCAACCACATAAGTCCACTTGACTAATAAGGTTGTAGTCATAGGACCTTCCGTTTATATATCGTGGTTGTTATTTAGTAATTGACCGTCAATGAATATAATTTTTTTCATATACTAGGGACATACGCATCGGTCTATATCAACCGTATAGGCCCATTTACTAATATGATTACCTATGCATATACTATCAAAATTTGATTGGGAGTAATGTCGTACACATCGGCCTATAGCAGCCGTATAGGACCATTTACAAATAGGATTTTCTATGCATATACTATCAAATTTTGATTGAGAGTAATGTCATACGTTCATACTAGGTCCATACATTTCGGCCTACGGCAACCACATAAGTCCATTTGACTAATACGGTAGTAGTCATAGGACCTTCCATTTATATATCGTGGTTGTTATTTAGTAATTGACCGTCTAAGAATATAATTTCATTCATACAGTAGGGCCATACACATCGGCCTATAGCAATTGTATAGGCCCATTTACTAATATGATTACCTATGCATATACTATATAAATTTGATTACGAGTAATGTCATACGTTCATACTTAAGTCATACGCATCAGCCTACGCAATCACATAACTCCATTTAACTAATATTGTTGTAGACATAGGACCTTCCGTTAATATATCGTGGCTTTTATTTAGTAATTGACCGTCTATGAATATTATTTTATTAATATACTGGGGCCATACGCATCGGCCTATAGCGTCCATATAGGCTCGTTTACTAATATGATTACCTATGCATATACTATATAAATTTGATTAGGAGTAATATTGTCACGACCCTAGTTCACCAATCGTCATGACGGCACGCAGTCTTCGCGACTTGTTAAACCTGTCATGACGGCACGCAGTCTTCGCGACTTGTTAAGCCTAACACGATGCGGAATATACAATTTCATGAACAAAAGAATAAGATAACAACAGAATAATGTAAATAAAATGTAATAAGTGCCGCTCGGCACATACACTTCGCCAAAACACACTAAATGACATACTACCAAGACCCAGAAACCCACGGGCAACACAGACTAAAAGAAGAGTACAACTGTGGCTCTAAACATCAAGAATGTCTAAACAACAATAATAAGGAAATATAACTGCTATCACTAATGAGAATAGAAGGAGACTCTCTCGATCCGCGAACGTAGCAGATCGTACCTCTAGTCTCCTTAAGTGCTGCTAGATCACATGAAACGTGCCTGATCTGATGTACCTGGATCTGCACAACAAAAGTGTGCAGAAGAGTAGTATGAGTACACCACGGCGGTACTAAGTAAGTGCCAAGCCTTACCTCGATGGAGTAGTGACGAGGAAGGTCAGGGCCCTACCGAGAAAACATTAACATAATGATAATAACAGTAATAAGCAGGAATAAATAAGAATGAATCTGAAATAACAACAATAAAGTAATTACTGCAACCGTCTACAATTAAGCTAACAACGAATAACCAACTCAACATAAATTCAAATTAACAAGTCCAGGATCTACGGGAATTGAACCCGCAGTCCCTCTCTATATCCAACAACTCAGGATCTCTGAGAATTGAACCCGCAGTCCCTACATCAGTATCTCTGGGTCTCCGGGAATCGAACCCGCAGCCCTAGGATCTCCGAGAATTGAACCCGCAGTCCGTACCTCAGTATCTTAGGATCTCCGGGAATCGAACCCACAGTCCGTGTCTCAATAGCTCAGGATCTCCAGGAATTGAACCCGCAGTCCGTATCTCAATATCTCAATAAACTCCGGCTCTCCGAGAATCGAACCTGAAACCCTTGGATCTCCGGGAATCGAACATGCAGTCCGTGTCTCAATACCTTAGGATCTCCAGGAATTGAACCCGCAGTCGGTATCTCAATATCTCAATAAACTCCGGGTCTCCGGGAATCGAACCCGCATCCCTTGGATCTCCGGGAATCGAACCCGCAGTCCACAAATACTACAACTCCGTGTCTCCGTGAATCGAACCCGCAACCTTTGGATCTCCGGGAATCGAACCCGCAGTCCACAAACACTACAAAAATTAAAAGGAAAGCACAGAGAAATATGAAATACATAACCACAATTACACCAAAACTAGTATCAACAGGTCTCAAAAAGTCCAAGTAAGACGAGTAGGCACTTAGACAGATAATCCTATCTAACCATGCTTTTCTAACGAATATCAGGTTAATGTTACAATTTAATCAACTAAATAACAAGAATATCACTATATGAACAGTTCAAGTAATGTGGTTTCCAACAACCTGCGCATGTACACGCCCGTCACCTCGCATACAAGCCATTTAAATTAACACATAATATCCTAGGGGAGAAGGTTCCCCCACGCAAGGTTAGACAAGCCACTTACCTCAATTCCGGTACGAAACCGCTAAGAGACAACTCTCTTACCACGAGTATCGGCCTCCAAAGGTGTAGAATCTGATCAAAATCAATAAAAATACATCAAAATAGGCCAAATGGGCATTACCCAATCAAAACAATTCGAATTACACCAAAACCACAAAGTATCCAAAATCCGACTTTCGGTACGCTTCTCAAAAAATTACGAAAGTTACATTTTCGGATTCCTTATCTCAACGCGAGTCTATGCATACCAAGAATACCCAAATCGGGCCACAAATGGCCCATCAAATCCTTCATTCTATCCAAGAGCGTTTTGTGCCCCTTTTCAACAAAAATTCTCAAATTAAACACTAAAACTTGCAATAGATTCGAGTTATACAACCAAAATTGAGTTAAGAGTACTTACCCTTTTGATCTCTCCAAAAATCTCCCGAAAAATCGCCTTACTCGTGCTCCGAATCATCAAAAATAGGAAATGGGACGACGCTTGGACTTTATTCTGCTGCCCTGGTATTTGTTCTTCGCGTTCGCGGTCCTTCTCTCGCGTTCGCGAAGAACAAACTCCCAAAAATACATTTTCCAACTATGCTCGGACAGCCTCTATTGAAATGGTCATAACGTTTTACACACAACTCCAAATGCCTATTATAATATATTTCTAGAAACTAGATTCAATGTTCGACAACTTTCGTTTTTGAATCACCTCAATATTCCTTGTAGATAAAAAGATACGAGTTTCCGAAGCAGGACCTGTGCGACAGAAAAAACCATCTTCGCGAACGCGAGGCACTGTTCGGGAACGCGAAGAACAAAGTCCCTGATGGAAAATCCTTCTTCGCGAACGCGATGCCCTCACTGCGAACGCGAAGAACAAAGTCTCTGAGGCCAAATTCTTCTTCACGAACGTGATAGGACCCTCGCGAACGCGAAGAACAATACCAGATACTAGAACAGCAGTTCAAAAACTTCCAAAAATGACCCGTTAGGCATCCGAAATCATCCCGATGCCCCCGTGACCTCAACGAAAAATACCGACCTACTCCAAAACATCATACAAACATTTTCCAATCATAAAAACATGTCCATAAACATGAAAATCACCAAATCAAAGAGAATTCACGCCTAAGTTTCATCCAAAACTTCTGGAACCTACATGCTATCAAAAACCCGACCAAACGATGTCCGAATGACCTGAAAATTTGCAGACATATCCAAAATCACCTAACGAAGCTATTGCAACTGTCAGAATTCCATCCCGACTCCCGGATCCAAAACTCACCTATCGATCGGATTTCCAAAAATTTGAATCTTCGGCATTTCAAGCCTAATTGAGCTACAAACCTCAAAAATACATTCCAAACGAGCTCCCAACCCCGAAATCACCTAACGGAGCTAATGGAACCATCGGATTTTCGTTCCGAGTTCATCTTAACACTGTTCCGAATACGGGCCATTTTTCTACTATAAAGCTCTCATTTAGGGACCAAGTGCCCTAAACACTCCAAATTCTAGAATCGAACCTCCCGGCAAACTACAATAGCAGAAATGAACTTAGGGGAGCAGTTAAATTAGGGGTCGGGGCGTAAATTTAAAAAATGACCCGCTGGGACGTTACATCTTCCTACACTTAAAAGATTCGTTCGTCCTCGAACGAGCATAGAAAACATACCTAGAGTGGTGAAGAGGTGAGGGTACTGGCTGCGCATATCCTGCTCGGTCTCCCAAGTCACCTCCTCGGCTGGCTGACCCCACCACTGGACCTTTACTGAAGCGATGTTCTTTGACCTTAGCTTCCTGATTTGCCTGTCCAGAATGGCCACTGGCTCCTCAACATAAGACAGATCCTTGTCTAGCTAAACAGAAGTGAAATCCAACACGTGCAACGGGTCACCATGGTATCTCCGGAGCATAGAGACATGAAATACGGGATGGACTCCGGCTAGGCTGGGAGGTAAGGCCAACTCATAAGCAACCTCCCCAACATGCCTCTAAATCTCAAAAGGTCCAATGAATCTCGGACCCAACTGAGCACATTAGCCTGATATAATCTGAAGATATTCCCTTTTGTTCAAACAAATATGTCTTAGAGCCTAATTCCAACATCCGGAATTCTATGTCAGGCCTGTTTTTCATCAAGAGATCACTCCATTATTCCTTACACGCCGTCCTCAACCATGACTGCATAACCTTGCTGGATTCATACCTTGAAACTCAAAATCCACAGGACTACGATAATATTTTTGTGACCAAATAAGCCAAAATTCAACGAATCAGATGCTCCCATTGTACCTCATGATCTACATAGGTCTCGTTCTAACTTTTACAATACTGACACGACAGAAGAGATGTGCTGATAATCATAACCAACTACGAAACCAACAAGTCATTGGGTCCATACTCCTGACAAGATCCATTACCTTGTCCAAACCCAGAGAATGATCTTTTTCTCTATAATATATACTTCATATAATCAGTTTGCACTGACCCCAAATCCCATAACCTCATCTCACCCAGTACAAACTGCTTAGGCGATAAGCCACCTCAGACTTAATCAAAAGTCCTACAAGATGACACAATGTATCAGTAGGCCACTAATTCGTACGTGATACAAAAGGAAGGCGAACACTAGAGAGAACTATTCAACTCTCACACTAACATGGACTTCCTCAGAAAAATAGGAAACAGAACACATAACAGCAAATATGGACACTGAAATAAACACCACACTGTTGCGGCGTGCAACCCGATCCCAACAATATACCCATGGCGGTGTGCCACCCGATCCAAACAATATAATCGTGGCGGCGTGCCACCCGATCCAAACAATATAACCATGGCGGCGTGCCACCAGATCCAAACAATATAACCATGGCAGCGTGCCACCCGACCCATAAATAAAACTCACACAAGGAGCCATACGTCGAGCTGAATAGCTCATCACATCAAAATACTCAATATCGGTCATGAGCACACTAAGGTGCATAATATCGTTCACAAGGAAATATATAGCGTTATAGGCTACCAACTCAAGCACAACTGAGGTGAGATACGTAATCTAAGTCTCAAGAGCCTTCATGCTCATATAACATCACCGCTGAGCGGACCCTCAACACATAAGGAATTTACCAAGCCGTCTCACAACTCGTACGACGTAATATATCTTTACACGAATTAACTAACCACGAAATAGGACAGCGACTATCCCTCCATAAGGAGCGCATTGTTTAGATTAACACAACTGGCCTGACGTAAGGCTCACTTCCACATTTAAATCTGTCCACCGACCTTAAGTCTACCCTGGTCGTGCCAAGATAAGTCAATAATATTTCACAGGTCTATAACCCAATAAGCAAAGTGCCCTCCAGGCATAAATTCTCAAATGGATGATATCACCAAAATCCTCATACTTGGTTTAAATTTCTAACCAAATACTACATGTCACACCTATACAATCTTCTTGTGGGACAAGCTCCCACCATCTTCCGAATAATTAAACGGGCATGCACATTCAAACCAACGACTGCACTAACATTGAAAAGTGATCAGGAGTCCCTAACCAGGATGCAAAGCCTTTCTCATAGAACACCGATCTCAAGTGATACTGAAGTTAATACCCATCTTACCCAAAACACTGAAACTCCTTTCCTGCTCATCCGAGCTCTTTATATCACATTTATTGACCAAACTGCGACCTTGGTCCTTACTTCAAATTCCATACCACTCGCTGCACCTCACGTGCTGATATACGATAGACACGATTTCCATCACAACTCTAGAACTGACAATAGGCTAATACTTCATCACATAAGACTTTCCATTTAACTCACTTCAGGAGAACTATAGCAACATACAGGCGAATTCTCATAACCATAGAATATGCCAGTCTCTAAGTAGTGGTCCAAGCCACCATAACCCTTCTCGAGATCTGCCTACTCATAACAGGCCCCTAACAGAAGAATACTTCAGAATAACATCAATCTGTAAGGCCCCGTAAAATTGTTGTGCATAAAACCTAGTAGCTATGGTGTCATGGTCCGAATAATGTGTTAGTAATGCGTAGAATTCTTCTGTACCTGGATCACCTAAAACGTGCCTGATCTGATGTACCTGGATCTGCACAACAAAAGTGTGAAGAAGAGTAGTATGAGTACACCATGGCGGTACTCAGTAAGTGCCAAGCCTAACCTCGATGGAGTAGTGACGAGGAAGGTCAGGGCCCTACCGAGAAAACAATAACATAATGATAATAACAATAATAAGCAGGAATAAATAAGAATGAATCTGACATAACAACAATAAAGTAATTATTGCAACCGTCTACAATTAAGCTAACAACGAATAACCAACTCAACATAAATTCAAATTAACAAGTCCAGGATCTACGGGAATTGAACCCGCAGTCCCTCTCTATATCCAACAACTCAGGATCTCTGAGAATTGAACCCGCAGTCCCTACATCAGTATCTCTAGGTCTCCAGGAATCGAACACGCATCCCTAGGATCTCCGGGAATTGAACCCGCAGTCCGTACCTAAATATCTCAGGATCTCCGGGAATCGAACCCGCAGTCTGTGTCTCAATAGCTCAGGATCTCCGGGAATTGAACTCGCAGTCCGTATCTTAATAAACTCCGGCTCTCCGGGAATCAAACCCGCGGCCCTTGGATCTCCGGGAATCGAACCCGCAGTCCGTGTCTCAATAGCTCAGGATCTCCGGGAATTTAACATGCAGTATGTATCTCAATATCTCAATAAACTCTGGGTCTCGGGGAATCGAACCCACAACCCTTGGATCTCCGGGAATCGAACCCATAGTCCACTAACACTACAACTCCGGGTCTCTGGGAATCGAACCCAAAGCCCTTGGATCTCCGGGAATCGAACCCGCAATCCACAAACACTACAACTCCGGGTCTCCGGGAATCAAACCCACAACCCTTGGATCTCCGGGAATCGAACCCACAGTCCACAAACCCGTAGATAGATAATCCTATCTAACCATGCTTTTCTAATGAATATCAGGTAAATGTTACAATTTAATCAACTAAATAACAAGAATATCACTATATGAACAGTTCAAGTAAGGTGGTTTCCAACAATCTGCGCATGTACACGCCCGTCACCTCGCGTACAAGCCATTTAAATTAACACATAATATCCTAGGGGAGAAGGTTCCCCCACGCGAGGTTAGACAAGCTACTTACCTCAATTCCGGTACGAAACCGCTAAGAGACAACTCTCTTGCCACGAGTATCGGCCTCCACAGGTGTAGAATCTGATCAAAACAAATAGAAATACATCAAAATAGGCCAAATGGGCATTACCCAATCAAATCAATTCGAATTACACCAAAACCACAAAGTTGCCAAAATCCGACTTTCGGTACGCTTTTCAAAAAATTACGAAAGTTACATTTTCGGATTCCTTATCTTAACACGAGTCTATGCATAGGAAGAACACCCAAATCGGACCACAAATTGCCCATCAAATCCTTGATTCTATCCAAGAGGGTTTTCTACCACGTTTCAACAAATATTCTCAAATTAAACACTAAAACTTGCAATAGATTCGAGTTATACAACCAAAATTGAGTTAAGAGTACTTACCCTTTTGATCTCTCCAAAAATCTCCCGAAACATCGCCTTAGCCGTGCTCCAAATCATCAAAATCGCAAATGGGATGAAGTTTTGACATTATTCTGTTGCCCAGGAATTTGTTCTTCGCGTTCGCGGTCCTTCTCTCACGTTCGCGAAGAACAAATTCCCAAAAATACATTTTCCAACTATGCTCGGACAGCCTCTATTGCAATGGTCATAACATTTTACACACAACTCCAAATGACTATTATAAATGCTTCTGGAAACTAGATTCAAAGAGCTACAACTTTTGTTTTTGAATCACCTCAAAATTCCTTGTAGAAAAAAAGATATGAACTTCCGAAGTAGGACCTGTGCGACAGAAAAATCCTTCTTCGCGAACGCGAGGCACTATTCGTGAACGCGAATAACAAATTCCCTTATGGAAAATCCTTCTGCGATGCCCTCACCGCGAATGCGAAGAACAAAGTCTCAGAGGCCAAATTCTTCTTCGCGAACACGATAGGACCCTCGCGAACGCGAAGAACAATACCAGATACCAGAACAGCAGTTCAAAAACTTCCAAAAATGACCCGTTAGGCATCCGAAATCATCCCGAGGCCCCCGGGACCTCAAGAAAAACACCAACCTACTCCAAAAGATCATAAGAACTTGTTCCCATCATAAAAACACGTCCATAAACATAAAAATCACCAAATCAAAGCGAATTCACGCCTAGGTTTCATCCAAAACTTCCGAAACCTACATGCTATCAAAAACCCGACCAAACGATGTCTGAATGACCTAAACATTTGCAGACATATCCAAAATCACCTAACGAAGCTGCTGCAACTGTTGGAATTCCATTCCGACTACCAAATAAGAAACTCACCTATCGATCGGATTTCCAAAAATTTCAAACTTCGGCATTTCAAGCCTAATTGAGCTACAAACCTCCAAAATACATTCCGAATGCGCGACCAACCCCAAAATCACCTAACGGAGCTAATGGAACCATCGGATTTCCGTTCCGAGATCATCTTAACACTATTCTGAATACGGCCCATTTTTCAACTATAAAGCTATTATTTAGGGACTAAGTGTTCTAAAACACTCCAAATTCTAGAAGCGAACCTCCCGGCAAACTACAATAGCAGAAATGAACTTAGGGGAGCAGTTAAATTGGGGGTCGGGGCATAAATTTCAAAAACAACCGGCCGGGTCGTTACAAATGTCATATGTTCATACTAAGGTCATACGCATCGGTCTTCGGCCTACGGCAACCACATAAGTCCATTTGACTAATACGGTTGTAGTCATAGGACCTTCCATTTATATATCGTGGTATTTATTTAGTAATTGACCATATATGAATATAATTTCGTTCATATACTAGGGCCATACGCATCGGCCTATAGCAACCGTATAGGCCCGTTTACTAATATGATTACCTATGCATATACTATCAAAATTTGATTAGGAGTAATGTCATACGTTCATACTAGGTCCATACGCATCGGCCTACGACAATCACATAAGTCTATTTGACTAAAACAGTAGTAGTCATAGGACCTTCCGTTTATATATCGTGGTTGTTATTTAGTAATTGACCGTCTATGAGTATTCTTCATTCATATACTAGGGCCATACGCATCGCCTATAGCAACCGTATAGGCCCGTTTACTAATATGATTACCTATGCATGTACTATAAAAAATTAATTTGGAGTAATGTCATACGTTCATACTAAGGTCATACGCATCGGCCTACGCAACCACATAAGTCCATTTAACTAATACGGTTGTTATCATAGGACCTTCCATTTATATATCGTGGTTGTTATTTAGTAATTGAACGTCTATGAATATAATTTCATTCATATACTAGGGCCATACGCATCGGCCTATAGCAACCATATAGGCCCATTTACTAATATGATTACCTATGCATATACTATCAAAATTTGATTGGGAGTAATGTCATACATTCATACTAGGTCCATACGCTTCGTCCTACGACAACCACATTAGTCAATTTGATTAATACGGTAGTAGTCATAGGACCTTCTATTTATATATCGTGGTTGTTATTTAGTAATTGACCATCTATTAATATAATTTTATTCATATACTAGGGCCATACGCATCGGCCTATAGCAACCGTATAGGCCCGTTTACTAATATGATTACCTATGCATATACTATCAAATTTTGATTGGGAGTAATGCCATACATTCATACTAGGGCCATACGCATTGGCCTACAACAACCACATAAGTCTATTTAGTAATTGACCGTAATGAATATAATTTCATTCATATACTAGGGCCAACGAATCGGCCTATAGCAACCGTATAGGCCCGTTTACTAATATGATTACCTATGCATATACTATCAAAATTTGATTGGGAGTAATGTCATACATTCATACTAGTGCCACACGTTTCAGCCTACGACAACCACATAAGTCCATTTGACTCATACGGTTGTAGTCGTAGGACCTTCCGTTTATATATCGTGGTTGTTATTTAGTAATTGACCGTCAATGAATATAATTTCATTCATATACTAGGGCCATACGCATCGGCCTATAGCAACCGTATAGGCCCATTTACTAATATGATTACCTATGCATATACTATCAAAATTTGATTGGGAATAATGTCATACGTTCATACTAGGTACATACGCATCAGCCTACGACAACAACATAAGTCCATATTGACTAATACGGTAGCAGTCATAGGACCTTCCATTTATATATCGTGGTTGTTATTTAGTAATTAATTGTCTATGAATATAATTTCATTCATATACTAGGGCCATACGCATCGGACTATAGCAACCGTATAGGCCAGTTTACTAATATGATTACCTATGCATATACTATCAAAGTTTGATTGGGAGTAATGTCATACGTTCATACTAAGGTCATACGCATCAGCCTGCGCAACCATATAAGTCCATTTGACTAATACGGTAGTAGTCATAGGACCTTCCATTTATATATCGTGGTTGTAATTTAGTAGTTGACCGTCTATGAATATAAATTCATTCATATACTAGGGCTATACACTTCGGCCTATAGAAACCGTATAGGCCCATCTAATAATATGATTACCTATGGATATATTATCAAAATTTGATTGGGAGTAATGTCATACGTTCATACTAGGGACGCATTGGCCTATAGAAACTGTATAGGCACGTCTACTAATATTATTATCTATGCATATACTATCAAAATTTGATTGGGATTAATGTCATACGTTCATACTAGGGTCATACGCATCGGCCTACGACAACCTCATAAGTCCATTTGACTAATACAGTTGTAGACATAGGACCTTCCGTTTATATATTGTGGTTGTTATTTAGTAATTGACTGTCAATGAATAAAATTTCATTCATATACTAGGGCCATACGCATCGGCCTATAGCAACCATATAGGCCTATTTTCTAATATGATTACCTATGCATATACTATCAAATTTGATTGAGAGTAATGTCATATGTTCATACTAAGGTCATACGCATCAGCCTACACAACCACATAAGTCCATTTGACTAATACGGTTGTAGTCATAGGATATTCCATTTATATATCGTGGTTGTTATTTAGTAATTGAACGTCAATGATATACTTTCATTCATACACTAGAACCATACCCATCGGCCTATAGTAACCGTATAGTCCCGTTTACTAATATGATTACCTATGCATATACTATCAAAATTTGATTGGGAGTAATGTCAAACACATCGGCATATAGCAACCGTATAGGCCCATTTACAAATATGATTACCTATGCATATACTACCAAATTTTGATTGAGAGTAGTACCATACGTTTATACTAGGTCCATACACTTCGGCCTATGACAACCACATAATTCCATTTGACTAATACGGTAGTAGTCATAGGACCTTCCATTTATATATCGTGGTTGTTATTTAGTGATTGACCGTCTAAGAATATAATTTCATTCATACAGTAGGGCCATACACATTGGCCTGTAGCAACCGTATAGGCCCATTTACTAATATGATTACCTACGCATATACTATAAAAATTTTATTAGGAGTAATGTCATTCAATTATACTAAGGTCATACGCATCGGCCTACGCAACCACATAAGTCCATTTGACTAATACGGATGTAGTCATAGGACCTTCCGTTTATATATCGTGGTTGTTATTTTTTAATTGACCGTCTATGAATACTATTTCATTAATATACTAGGGCCATACGCATCGGCCTATTGCGTCCATATAGGCCCATTTACTAATATGATTACCTATGCATATACTATCAAAATTAATTAGGAGTAATGTCATACATTCATACTAAGGTCATACGCATCGGTCTTCGGCCTACGACAACCACATAAGTCCATTTGACTAATACGGTTGTAGTCATAGGACCTTCCATTTATATATCGTGGTTGTTATTTAGTAATTGACCGTCTACGAATATAATTTAATTCATATACTAGGTCCATACGCATCGGCCTATAGCAACCGTATAGGCTCGTTTACTAATATGATTACCTATGCATATACTATCAAAATTTGATTCGGAGTAATGTAATAAGTTCATACTAGGGCCATACGCATCGGCCTACGACAACCACATAAGTCTATTTGACTAATACAGTAGTAGTCATAGGACCGTCCGTTTATATATCGTGGTTGTTATTTAGTAATTGACCGTCTATGAATATTATTTCATTCATATACTAGGGCCATATGCATCGGCCTATAGCAACAATATAGGCCCATTTACTAATATGATTACCTATGCATATACTACAAAAATTTGATTAGGAGTAATGTCATACGTTCATACTAAGGTCATACGCATCGGCATACGCAACCACCTAAGTCCATTTGACTAATACAGTTGTAGTCACAGGAACTTCCATTTATATATCGTGGTTGTTATTTAGTAATTGACCGAGTATGAATATAATTTCATTCATATACTAGGGCCATACGCATCGGCCTATAGCAACCCTATAGGCCCGTTTACTAATATGATTACCTATGCATATACTATCAAAATTTGATTAGGAGTAATGTCATACATTCATACTAGGTCCATACACTTCGGCCTACGACAACCACATAAGTCCATTTGACTAATACGGAAGTAGTCATAGGACCTTCTGTTTAAATATCGTGGTTGTTATTTAGTAATTGACGGTCTATGAATATAATTTCATTCATATACTAGGGCCATACGCATCGGCCTATAGCAATCGTATAGGCCCGTTTACTAATATGATTAACTATGCATATACTATAAAATTTTGATTGGAAGTAACGTTATACATTCATACTAGGGCCATACGTGTCGGCCTACGACAACCACATAAGTCCATTTGACTAATATGGTTGTAGTCATAGGACCATCTGTTTATATATCGTGGTTGTTATTTAGTAATTAACTGTCTATGAATATTATTTCATTAATATACTAGGGCCATACGCATCGGCCTATAGCAACCATATAGGCCTGTTTACTAATATGATTACCTATGCATATACTATCAAAATTTCACTGGGAGTAATGTCATACGTTTATACTAGGGCCATACGCATCGGCCTACGACAACCACATAAGTCTATTTGACTAATAAGGTAGTAGTCATAGGACTTTCCGTTTATATATCTTTTGTTTTATTTAGTAATTGACCGTCTATGAATATAATTTCATTCATATACTAGGGCCAACGAATCAGCCTATACCAACCGTATAGGCCCGTTCCTATGCATATACTATCAATATTTGATTGGGAGTAATGTCATACGTTCATACTAGGGCCATACGCTTCGGCTTACGACAACAACATAAGTCCATTTGACTTATACGGTTGTAGTCGTTGGACCTTCCGTTTATATATCGTTGTTGTTATTTAGTAATTGACCGTCAATGAATATAATTTCATTCATATACTAGGCCTAGAAGCATCAGCCTATAGCAACCGTATAGGCCCGTTTACTAATATGATTACCTATGCATATACTATAAAAATTTGATTGGGAGTAATATCATACGTTCATTGATGAGTTCGTATTTTACCATCTTATCTTGTCTTTAAATCTATACTTTTGCTATGTTTGAGCAATAAAATCGTGTATTTGATGCCATTTACTTCTATTTTACAGGTTGTATGTGATTTAGAAGTAATAGTGAAGAAACCAAGTGAAAACAAGTAAAAAGGAGCCAAAAACAGAGAGAAAATCTGGGCAGTGGCCTCAGTGGTCGCAAATGCGACAAGACCTTCGCAATTGCGAAGTCAACAGAAAAACTCAAGCATCGCAAATGCGAAGAGCGCTTCATAAATGCAAAGTCAACTGAAGCAGTCAACCTTCGCCAATGCGAAGAGGTCTACGCAAATGCGAACCTGGGCAAGCTGGGCATAGTTCGCAATTGCGATTGTCACACCTCCTTTTTACGCACCCGCAAGAGCTCGAGGGAGTTTTTCCAATTAAAGACAATCGAGGCGAGATCCATTTTTTATTAAATTCAGAGTCGCCACTTAGGAGAGTAATGGTGTCCCAAGTCACCAGTTAGATCCCGAACCGAGGAAATTTATGACTTTGTAATATAGTCTGCGAAACTAGAAAACCGGATAAGGAACTCTGTTAACCCGGGAGAAGGTGTTAGGCACTCCCGGATTCCGTGGTTTTAGCACGGTCGCTCAATTGTACTTTTGCTCTTATCTGATTTCTTTATATATTTTAATTATGTGCTTTTAATGTTCTGCTTTTCGATTTTTTAGAAGAATTGCGATGTCACGAAAACACATTTCGAGTCACACCGCAACCAGTACGCCTGTGACTTTAACGTATCTCAGTTTCGCCGGGAGATAGATTTGGGTCACATAAATGCGCACTCGTATTTAAGAATGTAAATTTATTAAACACGCGTCTAAAGTAACTACGCATTTGGGCTTTGCGAGGGCCATGGAATTTTCTAAATGGAACGCCTCGAGTTCTAAGGATAAGCAAGATTAAATGAGGGACATGCAATTGTCATTTTTATTTGGCATGACACACCTCAATTCTAAATTAAAGGGAATTACTATTCGAAGTAATTATAATCGGGTCACATAAAAATTAAACTTGATGAAATTATATTAAATTAAAGAAAATAAATTTTACAATACCAAACCTTGAGACTCAAATGCATTACTATAACATCGCTTGACGTCAATTTTTCAAATTTAATTTTTTTGTTCTGCAATTTTCCTTTTATATTCTCAACCAACAACAAAGACTAAATAAACTTAAGGATAAGAATTAACATATAGGAAAATTATGTGATAAAATAACAGATTCAACGTAAGAGTCATATTTTAATACATATGTAAGGGCTCTAACGGTTCCAAGCATAACCATAAGAACCTTTTAATTTATTAATATTTTTTAAGGATGATTAATTATAACTACAACTACTTTCTTAGACTAAAAGACAAATCAACACCCAATACACAAGGCTACGCAAAATTTATTAAAAAAAAGCAGAAATTCAAAAAAGAGATTTAATCAAATATTCCATTCAAGCATCAACAAGAGTAATAAAAGGTAGAGTTAGAACATACACCTCACGCAGCTGCAACAGTGGTGAACAACGCAACAACAGAGACATCGTAAACCTAGGCCCACGAGACCTTCGACACCTCGACGAACTCAGAACACGAACGACGACCTCGAATGGCATCAAACGAGAACCTCGAACGGGACTCAAGCTGGACCTCACCGGACAACGAACAACGTCGGACTGGGGGGTGATTCGTTGCTGCTGTTCGTGGTTAATGAAGGTGGCTTCGTTGACGACGAGAGGCTGTATTTTTTGAAGGAGAGGAGTTGGCTGGTGGTGGTCGTTTGGATGTGAAGTGGATGAGATGAGGGGTCGTTTTGGAGAGGTGACGGCTGTTCGGTGTGGGGTGTGGCGGATTGAAGGTTCTCTCTTCCAAAGGGTCTGCTAATTGAAGAAGACAACATGAGGGTGGTGCTTGTTTGGCATGAGTTCTCTGCTGATTCTTGTCGAGAGAGCTCCCGATATCAATGGCCAGCTCCCTTTTTGAAGAAGAAGAAAAAAAAAACGTTTTTGGAGGGGGGGTTGTCGACGAGACTGGGTCTCGTCTGGTGGCTGCTGGCCGGCAACGAGCTTCTTCGTCGATCGTCTTCTTCAGCAATGAAGAAGATGATGAATAGT
Organism: Nicotiana noctiflora; assembly: GCA_032618575.1. Taxonomy (NCBI): domain Eukaryota; kingdom Viridiplantae; phylum Streptophyta; class Magnoliopsida; order Solanales; family Solanaceae; genus Nicotiana; species Nicotiana noctiflora. Next base: position 167,576 of record JASVEL010013104.1, read on the forward strand.
AGCTATTGTCTGTACCCTTTTTTCGTTGCTGCCGTTCTTTTCTCTCTTTTGGAGCTTTTGTTTGGAGTCTTCTCACTGCCGTGCCAGAGACCAAGAATGAAGACCAATGTCTTTTCTTTTTACTGCTTCTTCATGTCCAAATTGAAGAAGAACAGTCCTGCTCTTTTTACGTTCTTTTTCCTCTTTTCCTAAAAGTCAGGAAATCTATATATAAATATAGTCTCCATCATTTGTCCGTTGGAAACATTTTGAAAGTGCCCACGTGAGAGACCAAGAGTAATGGGTCTCCACGTGGGTTTCAAGAGTATGGGTTTCATCTCGTGCTCCGTCCGTGTCCCCCACGTGTGGTGGGCTCGGATTATTATGGGCTAAGTCCGAAAATTATAAAACCGGGTAGTTTGAACCCGAATATTATTCTTTGTCCGAAACCGAGAATGAGAACACAACGTTATTAATTAATCCTACGTAAGCAAAATAACTATAAGACTAATAATTAAAACAAAGTTATTTTTTATATTTTCCAAGTTTAAAATAACTACGAAATATTAATGAAACTATTTTTTATTATTTTTGTTTTTATAAAAAGATAAAAATATAAAGTACTATTTTTATATTTTTCAAGTTTAAAATAACTACAAAAGATTAATGAAACTATTTTTTATTATTTTCGTTTTTATAAAAAGATAAAAATATAAAGTACTATTTTTGTATTTTTCAAGTTTAAAATGGCTACGAAACATTAATAAAACTACATTTTTTGTTATTTTTCATTTTAAGGTAAAAAATAAAGTAAAAGAATCAAATTTAGCTAAAATAGCTATATTAAAACTAAACTAAATATTTTACGCTAAAAATATAAAAAAATCTCGGGTAGGGGCAAAATCACGCATCTACAGCTGCCCCTCTTTGACTGAAAACACAAAGGGTTTTCAGACAAAGAACGACTAGACAAGTGTTTTTGACCCGACCCTTATTCGGAGGGACTAAACTAAGAGAAGAGGATGTGGCCGAGCCCTTGTATCTGAGCTGCCTACATATCTTTGGCTATAAAGGAATCAGGCCACGTGTAGTTCGAAAAGTGAGTAAGAATATGGAGTAACCGAGGTGGAGAGCCAGTCGAGGTGCCGTTCCGTCGAGGTTCCGGTCCGTCGAAGTTCCGGTCCGTGGTCCTGCTATTACATCAAAAATCAAAACATGAGAAAGACTAACTAAGCCTATCAGCTACTAGTTACAAGATTCCTATCTATAAATCTTCTGAAGCTTGATCTTGAGTATTGGTTGGTGCTTCATGCGGACTCTAAATTTGAACCTTGATACTTGCTAGTTGTAGGTGCTGCTTTTCGGATTAAGACCAGGTATGCAGTGCTTGTGACCTCGGCCATGTCTTGAACACACCACATCTTTCATCAACTTTTGCACTTGGATTAACTCCTTGCCTTTTTTCATTATGACTGACTTCAGTTGAGCATCTCGGACTATTGACTCGCATTCTGGTCGCAAGCTTCTTTTTTTGCTAACTTGCATTGCACTCCGAAGTGAATTCCCTTACTTGTGATCTTCGAACTATTATCCTTCGAAGTCTGAATCTATCTTTTCTGATCCTTGTTGCCTTCCTTCTGATTCACGTTGGGGATTTCCGTTACACTCTGTCACTTTTCGATTGTTCACTATCCTTATCAAATCTTGGAAACTGAGACGCCGTTCTGCTTTTCTGGCGGGCTTCTGACTTCAACGACAAACTCTAATCATAAATCGCCATTCCATTCTTCGGGCGGGCACCTGACTTCAACAACAAACTTCGAATATAAATTGTCATTCCATTCTTCAAGTGGGCACCTGATTACCAAGGAGATAATTCCTCCGACTAGGTCTAAATTGTTGTGATCTCAGGAGAAAGATTCATCGGACTGAGATTTTGATATCTTAGGAGAAAGATTCATCGGACTAAGACTTTGACGCTAGGAGATAATTCCTCAGATCGACTAGGTCTAAATTGTTGTGATCTCAGGAGAAAGATTCATCAGACTGAGATTTTGATATCTTAGGAGAAAGATTCATCGGACTAAGATTTTGACGCTAGGAGATAATTCCTCCGACTAGGTCTAAATTGTTGTGATCTCAGGAGAAAGATTCATCAGACTGAGATTTTGATATCTTAGGAGAAAGATTCATCGGACTAAGATTTTGATGTCTTAGGAGAAAGATTCATCATACTAAGATTTTGACGCTAGGAGATAATTCCTCAGACTAGGTCTAAATTGCTGCCTTACTTAAAATCTTCCAATTGTTGCTTCATTCTTCTTGTTGCTTTCATCTAAAACCTCTAATTGTTGTTTTTCACTTCCTATTAAATTATCTTTAACTATAACTTCATAAACTAAATCGACACTCCATTCTTCAGGCGGGCTTCCTGACTTCAACTACATCTTCAAAACTAAATCGCCACTCCATTCTTCAGGCGGGCTTCCTGACTTCAACTACATCTTCAAAACTAAATCGCCACTCCATTCTTCAGGCGGGCATCCCTGACTTCAACTACAACTTTAAAATAAATCGCCACTCCATTCTTCAGGCGGGCTTCCTGACTTCAACTACATCTTCAAAACTAAATCGCCACTCCATTCTTCAGGCGGGCTTCCTGACTTCAACTACATCTTCAAAACTAAATCGCCACTCCATTCTTCAGGCGGGCTTCCTGACTTCAACTACATCTTCAAAACTAAATCGCCACTCCATTCTTCAGGCGGGCTTCCTGACTTCAACTACATCTTCAAAACTAAATCGCCACTCCATTCTTCAGGCGGGCTTCCTGACTTCAACTACATCTTCAAAACTAAATCGCCACTCCATTCTTCAGGCGGGCCTCCCCGACTTCAACTACAACTTTAAAATAAATCGCCACTCCATTCTTCAGGCGGGCTTCCGACTTCAACTACATCTTCAAAACTAAATCGCCACTCCATTCTTCGGGCGGGCTTCCCTGACTTCAACTACATCTTCAAAACTAAATCGCCACTTCATTCTTCGGGCGGGCTTCCGACTTCAACTACATCTTCAAAACTAAATCGCCACTCCATTCTTCGAGCGGGCTCCACTGACTTCAACTACAACTTTAAAATAAATCGCCACTACATTCTTCAGGCGGGCTCCCCGACTTTAACTACAACTCAAAACTAAATCGCCACTCCATTCTTCGGGCGGGCTCCCGACTTCAACTACAACTCAAAACTAAATCGCCACTCTATTCTTCAGGCGGGCTCCCCGACTTCAACATCAACTCACTAACTACATCCCATCCTTTCTTCTAAATTACCTTGTTTCGGAATTGCTTTCCTCCTAGGTCGTGTTATTTCTCCCTTGACTGCTGGGGATATCTTTGGAATTGTTTACTTACCTGCTGGGGATGATGCTGTTGGGAAAATCTTCTCTATTTCCTCCCTTTCTACTTCCTTCAAAACCTTTCTCCCAAAATCGCTGGGGATTGAAATGTCATCAGCTGGGGATTACCCTGTTCGGGGATCCCTTTTCCTTCTTCCTCTTTCCAAAACTCCTTCGGGGCTCGTGCTTCGCTCCCTTGAAAAACTTGTAGGATATAATGCTGCCGGGGAAATCTCGAAATCAGTGTTTCATTTTTCTGAGAACTGCTGGGGGTGATACCGGCCTCTTGCCTTTCTGAATGCAAGCTTCCTCGTTTTGTCCTGTCTGTTGGGGGTATAATTTCCTCTATCACAGCTTGTTGTTTTCTTTCTTTCAAAGCTGCTGGGGATAATCGGGTTCAAAGATCATTTCCTCGCATTATCTGGCTTCTTTCCCCAACCGGGTATTTGGTTTCGAGAAAATTTTCACAACGGGAGAAAATTTTCTGCCCCAGTTTGAGAATCTTCTTCGTGGCATGCTTTTCTGCCAACAACCCCTCTTCTTCCTGTTTCAAATCAAAGAAAAATTGGTTAGTTTTAAAATGTGGTGGCCGGTTGTGGTGCTCCTGCTGGGGATGGTTCTCCTCCTCTTTCCCTGCTCTACATTTCATTATCAGAACTTGCTGGGGATGTTATCATTTGATGATATTCATGCTGGGGATAGTTTTCTCCTTTCTTGCTTCCCCGCCTTCCTTGACGACTCTTTATTCGCGAACCTTTCCACGTGGTTTTCCACCGACCACCCGAATTCCTATAATAGTGACCCTTCGTGAAGACCTTGCATGTTTTACTGGTGAACCATTTTCTTTATTCACCCTTGTCACTGAAAATACCTTTCTGCTGGGGATATCTAAGGAATGTGCATTTCCCGACCTTTGAGTCTCATTGGCCTTGGCCTCGAGGTCATTAACCTTCATTGAGATATCATTTTCACACCGATCCACCCCTTTGTCGATTTCCTATTGCTGGGGAATATCCTTCTGGACACTGGCTTTGCGCTTAATCCCTCCTCACTTATACCACTTGGGTGTACCAATCGATTTCGTCTTGCATAATTGGAAAGCTGATGGAAAATTTTGAAGTCATTTCTTACAAACAGACTCTATTGGGGAATTTTTATGAAAGGAGAAAGATAAAAGGAAACAGAATAAAAGACAAAAACGAGGGTGACTCTCTAAAAAGAAAAATTATAAAATAACCCTATCAAACGTGGATACCAACTCTAATGGACATGACATGCACATATAGCCTATCCTTCGTCGTTAAACCGCATTTTGTAATCTTCTCCTGGGGCTTTCCTATTTCATTTCCAACCTTCGTTCGACTTGTAGTGCCCGAGGGGTTTTCACTACCAAGCTTCTCTCATTTCGGTTTTCTCTAAGCTTTCATCGCCTTATGGTGCCTGTGAAGGTTTTCACCGCTAAGACTCTCTCATTTGTGTTACTTTTCCACTGGGGATTGGTGGTGCTACTGCTAAGATTCTCTCATATTTCTTCTGCTGCAGATCCGAGTCTTTTCCGATGGGAATCAGAGTGTTATGTTCTGATAAGACTTCTCTCATTTGCCCGACTTGGCCTCTTTTAAAGATTGGTCAAAAGGTCTTTCTTTGGACCGTAATGTGGATTTGGATAAGGCTAGAAAGAAATGGTATTAAAGGCTCGAAACAAAACAAAATGGGTTCAAAATTACAACCTTCGGAGTCTACATCTTCCTTTATAAACACAACCTTTGTTGCCCCAGTTTCTAGCTTGGGGATTTTTATTTCTTTATTTACACTATGACCGAGCTGTGAAGCGCCTACGTATCCTCTTTGAGGAATCGGGTCAAACGTAGTTCCCAATTCCTCTTTTTCAAGTTTCTTTTTTTTTCACACATTTTTCTTTTTCTTTTCTTTATCTCTTTTTGTTGTTTTTTTTTCTTTATTTTTCTTTATCCATTTCTTCTCTTACCTTTCAAACTTGTGTTTCTAGTCTTTGCAACTAATTCCGAAGGAGTGGTATGAAAGAATTTAAAGTAAGGCTCAAAGGGTTGACGATGGATAAAGTGTTTGGATAGCAGAACAAAATGCCTTCGTCATTCCAATCTTCAAAACATGCCAAGCGTGAACAACACAATTAATATTCGTCATATCTTTGAAGCACTGTTGGGCAACACTCTCATTTTCATTATTATGAACGACCCCATGTCAATTTTGGCCGGCTTGCCTTTAACGGTTTCCTTTTACTTGCCCCAGTTTCTCATGACTCGGGCTTCGAATAATCTCAAACCGTTCTTATTTAATTTAAATATCTCGATCACCTCCCAATGGTTTTGTGATTAACTTTTAAGAACAGGCCAGAACTATGCGCGCATGTCATGTCACTAGAGCTAGCAGAAAAAGAACTATAGGAAGGAGAGGACTAAATAACAGAAAATGTCTAGAAATAATAGAAAATAGGTCATTGCATTAACCGATAGAACAACGACTCGAACAAACAACCAAAAAAAAACAAACTGGGGTACAATACTTAGAACGAACCTAGACCCCTTTAGATGAGACACTATGATCAAAAGAAAAATACAAGGATAAAAGGTTGGAGCCACAAAACAACATTCGGATTACCATTCTGAAATAACTCGGACAGATAGAAATGACAACAAAATAAGCCACCACAAATGACTCTCCAATTGATAAGCCTGACATTTAACCTCGAATTTGATTATCAGAACCACTATGGCCTTCTCTCATTTCGGTCGGCAAATTCCCGAGTGGATTCTCATATTCCATGTCATCAGGCATCACCGCCAGAAAGTGTGTATCATCAGGTGCAGGTAACAGATTCAGCGCGATATTCTGGGTGTCACTGTTATGAATCACAATCAATCTTTCTTGGATCATCCTTTCTATTTCCCTTTTCAAATCCCGACAACTTTCCATGTTGTGCCCCCGGGCATGGGAATGGTATTCACACCTTTTAGATGGGTCAAAGCTCCTTGCACGTGGGTCCACATGATTTGGAGGGATGGGTGCAATCATGTCATGTTGCTTTAACTTCTCAAATAAGCTTTCATAGGAAACTCCTATTGGTGTGAAATGTTCCTTCAACTTCGGTTCCCTTCTATACCCTTGGTTTGGAAGTGGGTTATAAGGTATTTTGAAATTTTGCAGAGGCTGGTAGAGATTTTGTGATGCCCGTGCTCGCTTTCTTGGATGATTTGATGGCTGAATAACATACTGCAGTGGATCAACTGAGTATGGTGGGTTCGGAGGTGGATAGTAATGCTCAGGGGAGTTATGGAAAACCTGTCGAGACATCGCATACCGTCGAGGTGTTCTTCCTGGAACCTTTTCTTGACCCTGATATCATCATGACTTCTTCATCCCTCTCATTCGTGTCACTAGATTCAAATTGGACAGCCTCAGCTGCAGCCTTGAGAGCCGCTTGACTTATAATTCTGCCTGTCTTAAGACCGTTCTCTACCATTTCTCCCATTTTGATTACATCCAAGAAGGATTGACCAACCGCGGACATCATGTTCTGAAAATAATCCGGCTCTTGAGCCTGAAGGAAGACAGTGATTAACTCATGGTCATCCATGGGTGGCTCAGCACGAGCCGCTTGCTCTCTCCATTTAAGGGCATATTCCCGGAAACTTTCACTTGATTTCTTCTTCAGATTTGAAAGAAAAATGCGGTCTGGGGCAATGTCAATGTTGTGTTGGAATTGTTTGACAAAGGCCTGTGCCATGTCGTTCCAGACGTGCCAGCGAGATGCATCTTGATCCCAAAACCATTCGGAGGCTACTCCTGTAAGGCTTTCCCCAAAGTAAGCTATTAACAATTCTTCCTTTCTTCCCAGACTCCTTAGTTGATTGCAATACCTTTTCAAATGGGCTATGGGATGTCCATGTCCATCGTACTTTTCAAATTTGGGAATCTTGAAACCAGGTGGCAAGTGGACATCGGGAAACAAGCATAGATCTTTGAAAGCAACACTCTTTTGACCCGCCAACCCGTGCGTGTTTTCCAACCGCTGTTCTAAGCTTTTCAATCTTTGGGTTATTTCCTCCTGTACCATCTTTTGGGGATCTTGCGTTGTCCGCTTGTCACAAACCAACCACCTCCTACTTACTTTACAATTCAAGACAAAACATGTTAGAATGGACTCAGTCAGTCCTTATCAATTTTTTATTTTTTATTTTTTATTTTTTATTGTTTTTTATTTTTTTTTTTTCATTTTTTTTCATATATATACATATACAGTTGTGGTCGAATCTTATGGAGATTGCCTACGTATCATGACCCCGCATGAATCGGACCGAGCGTAGTTCTTGCAAATTAATGCAAGAAATAAAGAGATGTTTATTTGATTTTTTTATTTTTTTTTTTTTTGAAGGAAATTTAAAGAAGCCGACTCCAACTATAAACTTGTGTAGGAGATTCCTACAAGAATAAGAATATTTTTGGTGTCAATTATGACTATTTCTACAAAATTGGCCATATAATGGCTTATTTGACAAAATGGCTATTTTTGCAAAACTTATTTAAGAAAGATAAAACTTGAAATTTTTTTTTTATCCCTGTGGCTCATGGGGCATCGTTCGGCATCACCATAAACCAACACAAAACTATTTTTTCATAAATTGGCCATGTAATGGCTTATTTAGACAAAGTGGCTCTTTTTGCAAAATTTTATGTAAGAAGATGCAAATTCAAAATTTTATCGTGGGGCCTATGGGGCATCGTTCAGCACCGACACAGGGCCAACACAAGACTGAGAAAGTTCAAATGCAAAAATGTAGCTATTTGAGTAAAATTTCGGCCATGTAATGGCTTGTTTGATAAAGTGGTTATTTTTGTAAAGTTGAGTGATGACTCAAAACTTGATTTTTTGCGGATACAGCCTTTCGACATTTCCGCGAGGGAATATTTCAAGGTTGTGTCCAAAATTATTAAAAAAAATCCAAAGTGGCTATTCTTGCAAAAACAGCCTTCCTGCGTCTTTTTGAGGGACGTTCGGCTTATTTTAAGCAAGAATAGCATCACCCGACTTATTTATAACAGAATCAAAAATTTGACATTTTTTTTTTGGTTATTTTTGCAAACGGGGTGTGAACTCAAACTTGATTTTGCGGCTATGGCCTTGCAACATTTCCACAAGGAATATTTCAAGGTCGTGCCCGCAAATTATTAAAAATGATTCAAAGTGGCTATTTTTGCAAAAAACAGCCTTCTGGCGTCCTTTCAGAACATTCGGCTATTTGCAAAAACGGCAGCACTTTGATTTTATTGAAAACTAAAACTTCGACATTTTTTTTTTTAATTTTTGAAGGGGTGGTTGGACCCGATGAGGGTTGCCTACGTATCCCACTTAATGGCGAGAATCAAACCTGCGTAGTTCGGTCAGATTAGTTGACCAATTATTTCGACAAAATTGTTCTACTTATTTTTCAAATTTTCTTTTCAAACCTTCGACGGCGTTTCGTCGACATTTCGATATTTTCTATTCTAAAATTTCCTCTCTTTTTGTTTTTCAGGAATTTAGCCCATAATAATCTAGAACAAATAAATGCAACATATAACATGCTCGGTCTTTTGATTACCGGGTCACCTGTCCTAGACGGACCCAACCCCTGTGTTGAGTCCCCTAAGTCAGATATGATGCAAATAAACGTCCTAAATCTAGGCTCAATATCCCGATGTTTTCAATGGATCTAGACTGTGTACCCAAGCGGACAACTCGGGCTGAGGAAGGAGCTCCTTTCCGGGAACCAAAAGGCCAACCGGCTTAGAAACTTTCCGAGCCTCTTCATTATTTTGGGGTATGACACTAACAGAATAAGAAGTCTCAACCAGTGAGCACATCCCCGGGGGTGAGAAGTGAAGGGTTTTCGGCAAGGTTTTATATACAGTTCACGCAATATCAAAGCGGTAAACATATATCAGTTTGTATATACTGTGCAACTAGTATCAAAGCGGTAGACATGTAGCACATTAATTAAACATATAATAAAATCAGATATAGACAAAAACAACAATTTAATTGAGCTCGAATTCTTAAACCCTGAACCGAAGCTCTGGGTTTTAAAGCATATTCCCCAGCAGAGTCGCCAGAGCTGTCACACCTCCTTTTTTACCGCACCCGCGGGAGCGCGAGGGAGTTTTTCCAATTAAAGGACAATCGAGGCGAGATCCATTTTTTATTAAATTCAGAGTCGCCACTTAGGAGAGTAATGGTGTCCCAAGTCACCAGTTGGATCCCGAACCGAGGAAATTTATGACTTTGTAATATAGTCTGCGAAACTGGAAAACCGGATAAGGAACTCTGTTAACCCGGGAGAAGGTGTTAGGCACTCCCGGATTCCGTGGTTTTAGCACGATCACTCAACTGTACTTTTGCTCTTATCTGATTTCTTTATATATTTTAATTATGTGCTTTTAATGTTCCGCTTTTCGATTTTTTAGAAGAATTGCGACGTCACGAAAACACATTTCGAGTCACACCGCAACCAGTACGCCTGTGACTTTAACGTATCTCAGTTTCGCCGGGAAATAGATTTGGGTCACATAAATGCGCACCCGTATTTAAGAATGTAAATTTATTAAACACGCGTCTAAAGTAACTACGCATTTGGGCTTTGCGAGGGCCATGGAATTTTCTAAATGGCACGCCTCGAGTTCTAAGGATAAGCAAGATTAAATGAGGGACATGCAATTGTCATTTTTATTTGGCATGACACACCTCAATTCTAAATTAAAGGGAATTACTATTCGAAGTAATTATAATCGGGTCACATAAAAACTAAACTTGATGAAATTATATTAAATTAAAGAAAATAAATTTTACAATACCAAACCTTGAGACTCAAATGCATTACTATAACATCGCTTGACGTCAATTTTTCAAATTTAATTTTTTTGTTCTGCAATTTTCCTTTTATATTCTCAACCAACAACAAAGACTAAATAAACTTAAGGATAAGAATTAACATATAGGAAAATTATGTGATAAAATAACAGATTCAACGTAAGAGACATATTTTAATACATATGTAAGGGCTCTAACGGTTCCAAGCATAACCATAAGAACCTTTTAATTTATTAATATTTTTTAAGGATGATTAATTATAACTACAACTACTTTCTTAGACTAAAAGACAAATCAACACCCAATACACAAGGCTACGCAAAATTTATTAAAAAAAAGCAGAAATTCAAAAAAGAGATTTAATCAAATATTCCATTCAAGCATCAACAAGAGTAATAAAAGGTAGAGTTAGAACATACACCTCACGCAGCTGCAACAGTGGTGAACAAGGCAACAACAGAGACATCGTAAACCTAGGCCCACGAGACCTTCGACACCTCAACGAACTCAGAACACGAACGACGACCTCGAATGGCATCAAACGAGAACCTCGAACGGGACTCAAGCTGGACCTCACCGGACAACGAACAACGTCGGACTGGGGGGTGATTCGTTGCTGCTGTTCGTGGTTAATGAAGGTGGCTTCGTTGACGACGAGAGGCTGTATTTTTTGAAGGAGAGGAGCTGGCTGGTGGGGGTCGTTTGGATGTGAAGTGGATGAGATGAGGGGTCGTTTTGGAGAGGTGACGGCTGTTCGGTGTGGGGTGTGGCGGATTGTTCTCTCTTCCAAAGGGTCTGCTAATTGAAGAAGACAACATGAGGGTGGTGCTTGTTTGGCATGAGTTCTCTGCTGATTCTTGTCGAGAGAGCTCCCGATATCAATGGCCAGCTCCCTTTTTGAAGAAGAAGAAAAAAAAAACGTTTTTGGAGGGGGGGTTGTCGACGAGACTGGGTCTCGTCTGGTGGCTGCTGGCCGGCAACGAGCTTCTTCATCGATCGTCTTCTTCAGCAATGAAGAAGACGATGAATAGTAGCTATTGTCTGTACCCTTTTTTCGTTGCTGCCGTTCTTTTCTCTCTTTTGGAGCTTTTGTTTGGAGTCTTCTCACTGCCGTGCCAGAGACCAAGAATGAAGACCAATGTCTTTTCTTTTTACTGCTTCTTCATGTCCAAATTGAAGAAGAACAGTCCTGCTCTTTTTACGTTCTTTTTCCTCTTTTCCTAAAAGTCAGGAAATCTATATATAAATATAGTCTCCATCATTTGTCCGTTGGAAACATTTTGAAAGTGCCCACGTGAGAGACCAAGAGTAATGGGTCTCCACGTGGGTTTCAAGAGTATGGGTTTCATCTCGTGCTCCGTCCGTGTCCCCCACGTGTGGTGGGCTCGGATTATTATGGGCTAAGTCCGAAAATTATAAAACCGGGTAGTTTGAACCCGAATATTATTCTTTGTCCGAAACCGAGAATGAGAACACAATGTTATTAATTAATCCTACGTAAGCAAAATAACTATAAGACTAATAATTAAAACAAAGTTATTTTTTATATTTTCCAAGTTTAAAATAACTACGAAATATTAATGAAACTATTTTTTATTATTTTCATTTTTATAAAAAGATAAAAATATAAAGTACTATTTTTATAGTTTTCAAGTTTAAAATAACTACAAAATATTAATGAAACTATTTTTTATTATTTTCATTTTTATAAAAAGATAAAAATATAAAGTACTATTTTTGTACTTTTCAAGTTTAAAATGGCTACGAAACATTAATAAAACTATATTTTTTGTTATTTTTCATTTTAAGGTAAAAAATAAAGTAAAAGAATCAAATTTAGCTAAAATAGCTATATTAAAACTAAACTAAATATTTTACGCTAAAAATATAAAAAAATCTCGGGTAGGGGCAAAATCACGCATCTACGGCGATCATATGTTCGCAATTGCGAAGATCTAGTTTCAGTTCTGGGCAAACAGACATTGAAAGGATCTTTGGCTTATTTTCAGTCTTAATAGACTAGAGAGAACAAGTTTGGAGGCTAGGGTTTTGCACACACACTTGGGTCTTGAAGATTAAAGCTTGTGGTAAAGAATTTCTTATCCATTTATGTTTATTTCTTCATTTCCTTGCTTTATATTGTTTATCTAAGTGTGTAGTATTTATTTCCAACACTTGAATCGTGTTTATGGGAATTATTCATATTTAAAGTGCGGATTAAATACCTTGTTGTGCTTATGTATTGAATGAGTTTTATATATTTATGAAGTGAGTTATTGTTATTTTAATTATTCGTGTTCTTTAATGTTTTCAAAGGGATTAGCTAACCATAGGACTCGCCCATTAACTCCGAATTAATTTTGGGAAAGATAAATTGGGGTTGGGAAAGATTAATTAACAAGAACTTGAGGCGTTAACCCTCTTTTTATAGATTCGACCTAGGGATAGGATTGAACTACTTGTAGCCTATTGGGTGTGCTTAATCTTCTAATTATGATTAGGGATAATTCAATTAGGAAGTCTTGTTAGTCTTCGGAAGAAGCTAATTAAGAATTATTATCCGTGGCTAATTAACATAAACTCGCTCATATTTGTAAAATCGTGAAATAGATTGGATCATTACTTGAGTGTAATTCCCGATGCATTCATATTTGTAGCCATTGATCATTTTATTTGCTTTCTAGGTTAGTTTACATTTTTGCATTAAGATATAAATATTTTCCAAAATCAAAATCTTAGTGTTTGGCTCAGCGCGATTAGCGATAATTTTCTTACATTTCTAATCGCCTACACATTGTTCTCTGTGGGATTCGACCCCGACTCATTGTTGGGTTAATTCTATTGCGTACGACTATATCTATTACTTTTTAGTAGTAGAATTGGACGTCACCATTCATACTAGGGACGCATCGGCCTATAGAAACCGTATAGGCCCGTCTACTAACATGATTATCTATGCATATACTATCAAAATTTGATTGGGAGTAATGCCATACGTTCATACTAGGGTCATACGCATCGGCCTACGATAACCACATAAGTCCATCTGACTAATACGGTTATAGACATAGGACCTTCCATTTATATATCGTGGTTTTTATTTAGTAATTGACCGTCAATGAATATAAAAGTTCATTCATATACTAGGGCCAAACGCATCGGCCTATAGCAACCGTATAGGCCCATTTACTAATATGATTACTTATGCATATACTATTAAAATATGATTGAGAGTAATGTCATACGTTCATACTAAGGTCATACGCATTGGCCTACACAACCACATAAGTCCACTTGACTAATACGGTTGTAGTCATAGGACCTTCCGTTTATATATCATGGTTGTTATTTAGTAATTGACCGTCAATGAGTATAATTTCATTCATATACTAGCGCCATATGCATCGGCCTATAGCAACCGTATAGGCCCGTTTACTAATATGATTACCTATGCATATACTATCCAAATTTGATTGGGAGCAATGTCATACACAGCGGCCTATAGCAACCGTATAGGCCCATTTACAAATATGATTACCTATGCATATTATGACGACCCAAAGGGTCATAACCGGTTTTCCTCACTTGTTCCGCGCTTCCGAGGCGTTGAAAACCTCATTTTATGTTGCCTCGATTTACGTGCATAATCCGGGCATGTAGTCAGAAAGATTTTGTGATAGAATATGTGAATTTTATGAAAATTTGAAGAAAAGTGATATTAATATTGATATGGTTGACTTCGGTCATCATTTTTGGTAATCGAATGCGGACCCGAGATCCTAGAAGGTCCGTAGGAAAATATGGGACTCGGGCATGTGTCCAGAGTCAAATTCTGAGGCCTAGAGCCCAAGATATGAATTTTTTTGTTAAATTGTTTTTGCTAAAATTATTAAATGAGAATGGATTAAACGACCATGGTATCGGGCTCGTATTTTGGTTCCGATTCCCGGTACAAGTCTTAAATATTATATAAGTGCTTTCTGCAAAGTTTGGTGACATTTGGATGTTGTTTGATGTGTTTTGAACCTTGAGTTCCAAATTTGAAAGTTATGAAGTTAAAAGAAAGATAATCATGAACTTGAGGCTTGATTTGATGAAACCGATATTATATTGGCGATTTGATCGCACGAGCAAGTTTGTAATATTTTTTTGAAGTTGTGTGCATGTTTGGCATGGAGCCCGAGGGCTCGGGTAATGATTTGATATGCTGTTGTGGCAAATTTTGAAAAATAACACAGCTGATATTTTTTCCCCAGCTGATATATTCGCAATTGCGAAGAAATGCTCGCAATTGTGAAGGGATCAGATTTAGCCTTGGTTCGTAAATGCTAACCAATCTTCGCAAATGCAAAGATGGCAAAACAAGGCAGGGTTCGCAAATGCGAACATTATATCGCAAATGCGATGATGCCCAGGAAACTCTTGAGTTCGCAAATGCGAACTATATATCGCCAATGCGAGGCTGTCAGGGAAGGCACAGGTTCGCAAATGCGAACCATTTTCTCGCAAATGCGACACCCACAGTCAGGACCTGCTATGTTCGCAATTGCGAACAAACGTTCGCAATTCCCATAACTGCAGCTGTGCAATCTGATACTTAAACGAATTTTACACCTCTTTTCTTCATTCTTTCAAAACCCAACACACCACACACGATTCTCCAAGAGCAAAATCACTCCAAAATACTTGTAAGTCACTTTTTGATTAATTCTTTCAATTCCTAACATCATTAAACATGTTTTTCAAGAGAAATCAAAGGTTTTCATGGTAGAAATTCTTGTTTTGGGTAGAACCTAGGTTTTTCATGAATTGGGGAATTGGACCTCGATTTGAGGTCCGATTTTGAAACAAATCATATATTTGAACTCGTGAGGGAATGGGTAACCGGATTTTGGTCCGAACCCTGAGTTCCGACCAAATCGGTCCAGGCGTTTTGGGAAATTTTGGGGTAAACTTTGAGATAACCATTTTTAAGCATCCAAACCAAGTTATATAGTATTTATTAATGAAATTTAATCAATTGTGATTAGATTCGAGCAAGTTGAAAGCTGAAATTCGAGGTAAAACTATAGTTGAAGGATAAATTGGACTTCAAGGCTAGAGGTAAGTGTTTGATCTATCTTAGCTTGAGGGAATAGGATTTATGTGCTAATTGCTATGTGATCGAGTGCGGTGTATGGTCTGTGGTGACAAGCATCCATACATTGGCATCTAGCATGACCATGAGTCGTTTGTCGATATCTATTGTGGGATGTTTTTAAGATGAAATCTTGAACCTTTGCCGGGTTGTGAAGTTGATTATTGTTTTCCCTTGCCGGGACCTTGTTGTGATGATTAATGTGTTCCTTGCCGGGACCTTGTTGTGATGATTAATGTGCCCCTTGCCAGGACATTTCATGATTATCGTTTGAGGAAGACTGATAATGCACGAAGGGTGATGCCGTGCCTTGTTTTATTGATTATGCACGAAGGATCATGTCGTGCCTTGTTTTATTGATTATTCACGAAGGGTAATGCCGTGCCTTGTTATTGATTATGCACGAAGGATCATGCCGTGCCTTGTGATATTGATTATGCATGAAGGAACATTCTGTGTCGTTGTTATTTGAACCATGCATGAAGGATCATGTCGTGCCATGGATGTGAGGATGAGAGTAAAAGCACGAAGGGTGATGTCGTGCAACTATTTGATATTCTTTGTTTTGATATTAACTGTTTCCATTATACTCTGACTTTCATTATTGATTTAATAGATGTTGCTGATTGTTGTGTTTTCCTCTATTATGATACTCCTTGTTTAATTTGTTACTTGGTATTTCTTGTTATCTTGTGATGTACATATATAGAACTGCACAGGTTTATGTGAGTGTGTGACGACCCAGAGGGTCATCACTTGTTTTATTAATCATT
Source organism: Nicotiana noctiflora (assembly GCA_032618575.1). Lineage (NCBI taxonomy): Eukaryota > Viridiplantae > Streptophyta > Magnoliopsida > Solanales > Solanaceae > Nicotiana > Nicotiana noctiflora. Next base: position 183,750 of record JASVEL010013104.1, read on the forward strand.
TCGAGCTTCTGAGGTCTTGAAAACCTCATTCTATGTTGCCTCGATTTACATGCATGATACGGGCATGTAGCCGGAAAGATTTTGTGATAGAATATATGAATTTTATGAGAAATTTGGAGAAAAATGATATTAATATTGATATGGTTGACTTCGGTCAACATTTGTGGTAAACGGACCCGGACCCGAGATTGGATGGTCCCGAAAGGTCCGTAGGAAAATATGGGACTTGGACATGCGTCCGGAGTCGAATTCTGAGGCCTAGAGCCCAAGTTATGAATTTTTCTGTGAAATTGTTTTTGATGTAATTATTAAAGGAAAATGAATTAATTGACCTTGGCATCGGGCTCGTATTTTGGTTCCGACGCCCGGTACAAGTCTTAAATATTATATATGTGCTTTCCTGCAAAGTTTGGTGACATTTGGATGTCGTTTGATATGTTTTGGACCTTGAGTTCCACGTTTGAAAGTTTTGAAAAACCAAAAGAATGAAAATCATGAACTTGAGGCTTGGTTTGATGAAAACGATGTGATATTGGCGATGTGATCGCACGAACAAGTTTGTATTGTGTTTTTGATGTTGTGTACATGTTTGGTTTGGAGCCCCGAGGGCTCGGGTCAATTTTGGATAGGCCACGAGATCAATTTTTCATGTTAGAAAGTTGCTGTCAGCACCTGATCTGCAGAGTTGGGAAATGCGAACAAATGTTAGCAAATGCGAACAAAAGTTAGCAAATGCGAATTCGCAAATGCGAACAAAAGTTGGCAAATGCGAATTCGGAAATGCGAACAAAAGTTCGCCAATGCGAACTTCCCTGTTTTGTGCCTTGGTTCGCAAATGCGAACATAAGTTCGCAAATGCGAATTCGCAAATGCGAACAAAAGTTCGCAAATGCGAACTTCCCATCCTTAGCTTATTTTTCAAACTCCAGAAATTGGTCGAGGATCGCAATTGCGAACCCATGTTCGCAAATGCGAACACAGAGACCTGTAAATCACGATTTCCAGCTTCATTTTTCACATTTCACAACCAAAAAACATCCATTGGCGATTTTTCACGAACTCCCTCTTCTTCAAAGCAATTGTAAGTCACTTTTTACTTAATTCTTTCAATTCCTAACAACATTAAACATGTTTTTCAATAGAAATCAAAGGTTTTCATGGTACAATTTCTTGTTTTTGGTAGAATATAGGGTTTTTCATGAATTGGGTAATTGGACCTCGAATTGAGGTCCGATTTTGAAACAAATAATATACTTGAACTTGTGGGGGGATGGGTAACCGGATTTTGGTCCTGAACCCCGAGTTCCGACCATGTGGGCCCGAGGTCGAAAGTCACTATTGCGGGCAGAATGTGTAAAAAATTGTAATTGGCCTTATGAATTAGTTTGTTGAGTAGTATTGATGATATTAAATCAATTGTGTATAGATACAATTGGATTGGAGCCAAATTTGAAAGGAAAAGGCATTTCCACAGATTAAATTGTTCGTAAACATTCGAGGTAAGTGTTTGTTCTATCCTAGCTTGAGGGAATAGGATTATGTGCTATGTGTTATGTGATCGAGTGCGGTGTATGGGCTGTGGTGACGAGCATCCATACACTGGCGTCTAGCATGACCGTGAGTCGTTGGTAATACTTGTTGTGAGACATATTTGAAGATAAATTGTTGAACCATTGCCGGGTTGTAGAATTGCTATTGATTGCCCTTGCCGGGACTTTGTTGAAATGATTATTGTGTCCCTTGCGGGGATGGTTCATGATTTGTTGTTCTCATTCCTTGCCCTTAACTGTGATTGTTATTTGGGTGAGGAAGAGTGATAATGCACGAAGGGTGATGTTGTGCCTTGATTTATTATTTATGCACGAAGATTAATGTCATGCCTTGTTATTGATTATGCACGAAGGTTAATGCCGTGCCATGTTTTATTGATTATGCACGAAGGTTAATGCCGTGCCATGTTGTTGATTATGCACGAAGGATCATGCCGTGCCTTGTTATTGAACCATGTACGAAGGATCATGCCGTACCATGGGTGTGAGGATGAGAGTAAAAGCACGAAGGGTGATGACGTGCACTTTATTTGCTTATTTGGTGTGGATGAGAGTAAAAGCACGAAGGGTAATGTCGTGCAACTACTTGCTATTTCTTGACTTGATATTAATTATTTTTCCATTATATTTTGTTTTCCTTGTGGACTTATTAACTATTGTTAATTGTTGAGTTCTTTTGAGATATTCCTTATTGCGTTATTACTTGTTTATTTCTCGTTATCTTGTGGTATACATAAATATAGAACTGCACAGGTTTATGTGGGTGTCTGGTCCTAGGCTTGTCACTACTTCGCCGGGATAGGCCAGGCACTTACCGGCACATGGGGTCGGTTGTGCTGATACTGCACTTCTGTGCGTTTTTGCACAGGTCCAGGTTTCGATCAGGAGCAGCAGCGGTAGATCTTTTGCGTGGGAGTTGATCATATTTGAGATCGAGGTAGCTTGCAGACGTCCGCAGGCCCGGCGTCTCTCTCCCTTTACTTATGTTACTAGCTGTAGTCTCCTTGTTCCGAGACAAACAGATTATGTTATATTTCTTTCAGACTTTTATGTGTAGTATTTAGTAGTAGTTCGTGAGGTGGTGACTCCGCGTCTTGGGTAGAGTATTTCAGTATCAGATACCTTGAAAACTACTTATTTCTATTTTTATAAAGTCTTCCGCACTTGTTTAATTAATATTATGATTTTGGTTATTAATTTGAGTATGAAGTATTGTGAAACAGGATAGTGTGAATAAAGAGGCTTGCCTAGCTACCACGAGTAGTTGCCATCACGATCCCGATGTTGGGGGAAAAATCCGGGTGGTGATAGAGTGTCTGGTCCTAGGCTTGTCACTACTTCGCCGGGATAGGCCAGGCACTTACCAGCACATGGGGTCGGATTGTGCTGATACTGCACTTCTGTGCATTTTTGCACAGGTCCAGGTTTTGAGCAGGAGCACCAGCAGCAGTAGAATATTCGTGGTAGTTGAGCATCCCAAGACTGAGGTAGATTGCAGGCGTCCGCATGCCTGGCGTCTCTTCTATTTACTTATACTATTTGTTGTGGTCTCATTGTTCCGAGACAGATAGATATTTATCATTTTCTTTCAGACCATTATGTGTAGTATTTATTAGTAGTTCGTGAGTTGGTGACTCCACGTCTTGGGTAGAGGATTTCATCAGTGTTTTACCTTAGTATTATTCATATCTATTTTGAGAGTCTTCCGTATTAATTAAATTGAATAATTATTTCTCTTGCTATTAAGTATGCATATAAAAATAATGATATGAACATGATAATGTTGAATGAATTGGCTTGCCTAGCTACCACGAGTAGGCGCCATCACGTCCCCGATGACGGGGGAAAATCCAGGTCGTGACAAGTTGGTATCAGAGCTCTAGGTTACATAGGTCTCACCACTCACGAACAAGCTTAGTAGAGTTTGAGGGGTAGGTACGGCGACGTCTGTACTTGTCCTCTAGAGTCTATTGAGTTAGGAAAGAGTCTCCCATTTGTTCCTTCTTGTCGTGCGATTTGTTCCTCAAATACTGATTGAATTTCTACTATGTCATTTCGCAGATGGTGAGGACACGTGCTTCTTCATCCGCTGATCAGCAGCCTGAGCCCCAGGTAGCTCCCGTGAGGGGCAGGGGCCGAGGCTGTATCGGAGGCCGTGGTAGGTGCAGAGCTCAGCACCAAGCAGCTATTCCAGAGGTGGAGCCTCATGTTGAGATTGGTGAGGAGGTTCCAGTCCCAGCAGGTCCAGTGGGCCCAGCTCAGGTCCCAAGGGAGGACTTATTTACCCCAGATCTTCGGGGGGCTCTGGTCAGAATAGCAGGTTTTATGGACAGCGTTGCCAGAGCAAGCTTATTACCAACTGCAGCAGCCGCTTCTCAGGCTGTAGGAGGGGTCCAGACTCTTATTGCACGTAATCCGGAGCCAGTAGCTCCCCAGCCTCAGGCACCAGTAGTTCAGCCAGCTGTGGCCACTCACTCAGGTACCACAGCTGAGGCTGGAGATGGAGCGGCCATGACTTCTAATTCTCTATGGAGACTTGATCGGTTCTCCAATCTGTTTACCACTACTTTCAGCGGTGCCACATCAGAGGATCCTCAAGAATTTTTATTCAGTTGCCACGAGATTCTCAAGACTATGGGAATAGTAGAATCCAATGGAGTTGACTTCTACACATTCAGGCTTTCAGGATCTGCCAAGACTTGGTGGAGAGATTACTATTTGACTCAACAAGCAGGGTCCCCGGCTTTATCATGGGACCAGTTTGCAGAGTTATTTCTGGAGAAGTTTCTCCCTGTTACTCAGCGGGAGGCACTTCGGAGGCAGTTTGAGCGTCTCCAGCAGGGTACTAGGACTGTCACTCAGTATGAGACGAGGTTTGTTGATCTGCCACGTCATGCGGTTGTGATACTCCCCACAGATCGGTAGAGGGTCCACAGGTTTATAGACGGGCTAAATCAGCCGATTAGACTTCAAATGGCTATGGGAGTTTGGAGTGATATATCTTTTCGGGAGGCAACTAATGCAGCTCGTAGAGTTGAGATGGCTCTTGCTCGGGGAGGTGGCTATCCTTCAGATAAGAAGCCTCATCATTCCGGCAGATTTAGTGGTTCTTCTTCTGGAGGCAAGGAATCTTTTGATAGGGGCCAGTCTTCCAGACCTTTTCAGTCAGCCCTCCAGGCTTCACAGGGTGGACCAGGTGATCGTGGGTTTCGTGAGCAGTATTCAGATCAGCCTCCCATTAGTGCTCAGCCTCTTTAGAGTGTTCGTGGGGGCCATTCAGGTCGTCAGGGCCAGCAGCCCCATCAGCCTAAATGTTGTTATGGTTGTGGTGACCCAGGTCATCTTGTCAGGTTTTGCCCTCGAGCGTCGAGCAACACTCAGCAGCGGGGTCCTCGTCCCATGATTCAGGCCCCACCTGACCCACAGCCTGCCCAGCCAGCCAGAGGCGGGGGTAGATATCGTAGAGATGGAGGTCGATACCATAGAGGTGGAGACCGTCCAGCCAGGGGTAGAGGTCAGCCAGTTGATCACCGTCCCAGAGACGTAGCTCAGAGGGGAGGGCTGATCCCCGATTTTATGCTTTACCAGCTAGGCCAGAGGCAGAGGCATCAGATGTTGTGATTACAGGTACCATTCTTGTTTGTGACAGAGGTGCTTCAGTATTATTTGACCCTGGGTCTACATATTCATATGTGTCTACCTACTTTGCACCGTATCTGGCCGTACCTAGATATGCCCTAGATATTCCAGTTTATGTGTCCACACGAGTGGGTGACTCTATAGTAGTCGACCGGGTGCATCATTCGTACGTAGTTATATTTGGGGATCTTGAGACCCATGTTGATCTGTTGCTATTAGACATGGTGGATTTCGATGTCATATTGGGGATGGACTAGTTGTCCCTGTATCATGCTATCTTAGATTGTCATGCCAAGACAGTGACCTTGGCCTTGCCAGAATCACCCCGACTAGAGTGGAGAGGGACCTCAGGCCACTACGTTCGCACTGTTATTTCCTATGTTAAGGCTCGACGCATGGTCGTGAAGGGGTGTCTAGCTTATTTGGCATATGTTCGTGATTCCAACGCGGAAATTCTTTCTATTGATTCAGTCCCTATTGTATGGGAGTTTCCCAAGGTTTTCCCTTCAGACTTGCCGGGCATGCCACCCGACAGGGATATTGATTTCTGTATTGATCTGGCACCAGGCACTCAGCCCATCTCTATTCCACCCTATCGTATGGCCCTGCCGGAGTTAAGGAGCTAAAAGATTAGTTGCAAGACCTTCTAGAAAAGGGCTTTATTAGGCCTAGTGTTTCGCCCTTGGGAGCACCCGTGTTATTTGTGAAGAAGAAGGATGGCTCGATGCGGATGTGTATTGATTATCGGCAATTAAACAAAGTGACGATAAAGAACAAGTATCCACTACTGAGGATTGATGATTTGTTTGACCAGCTCCAAGGAGCGAGGGTGTTCTCAAAAATAGACTTGAGGTCGGGCTACCATCAGCTGAAGATGAGGGCGGCTGACATTCCTAAGACAGCCTTTCGCAAAAGCTATGGGCACTATGAATTCTTGGTCATGTCTTTCGGGTTGACCAATGCTCCAGTAGCATTCATGGAGTTGATGAATCGGGTGTTCAGGCCATATTTAGATCTGTTTGTGATAGTCTTTATAGATGACATCCTGGTATACTCCCGCAGCCAGGAAGAGAACGAGCAGCACCTCAGAGTGGGTCTTCAGACTCTGACGGATAATCAGCTATATGCCAAATTTTCGAAATGTGAGTTCTGGTTGAGTTCGGTGTCATTTTTGGGTCATATTGTGTCAGTGGAAGGTATTCAGGTGGACCCAAAGAAGATTGAGGCAGTCCATAATTGGCCTCGACCAGCTTCAGTGACCGAGATCCGGAGTTTCTTGGGGTTAGTAGGTTACTACCGTCAATTTGTAGAGGGGTTCTCTTCTATTGCAGCCCCGATGACCAGGTTGACCCTGAAGGGTGCCCAGTTCCAGTGGTCAGACGAGTGTGAGACGAGCTTTCAGAAGCTCAAGACAGCCTTGACTACAGCACCAGTGCTGATACTACCTACGGGTGCAGAGCCTTATATAGTTTATTGTGTGCATCCCGTACGGGGCTTGGAGCGGTATTGATGCAGGATGGTAAGGTTATTGCTTACACTTCGAGACAGTTGAAAATACATGTGAAGAATTATCCGGTTCATGATCTTGAGCTGGCAGCAGTGGTTCATGCCTTAAAAATCTGGAGGCATTATCTATATTGTGTGGCGTGCGAGGTGTACACGGATCACGAAATCCTACAGTACTTATTCAAGCAAAAGGATTTGAATTTACCACAGCAGAGATGGTTAGAGTTGTTGAAGGAGTATGATGTTACGATCCTATATCACCCGGGTAAGGCCAATGTAGTGGTTGATGCATTGAGTAGAAAGTCTGCCAGCATGGATAGTCTCGCGTACATTCCTGTCAGTCAGAGACCACATGCTCTAGATGACCAGGCCTTAGCCAACCAGTTCGTGAGACTTGACATTTTTGAGCCTAGCAGGGTTCTAGCCTACATGGTTTCTCGATCATCTCTATTAGAGCTTATCCGTGAGAGGCAATTTGATGATCCTCATTTGCGTGACTTGAGGGATACTGTACAGCGGGGAGGTGCCACGAAGGTAACTCTAGATGATGACGGAGTATTGAGGTTGGAGGGGCGAGTTTGTGTGCCCAATGTTGAGGGGATTCGAGAGTTGATCTTAGCGGAGGCCCACAGTTCGCAATATTCTATTCACCCGGGCGCCGCGAAGATGTATCAGGATTTACGGCACCACTATTGGTGGCGAAGGATGAAGAAGGACACCGTTGCGTATGTCGCTCGGTGTCTAAATTGTCAGCAGGTGAAATATGAGCACCAGAGGCCTGGTGGCGTATTCCAGAGAATAGAATTTCCCGAGTGGAAATGGGAGCGAATCCCAATGGACTTCATTACTGGACTTCCTTTGACTTGGAGGAAATTTGATGCTATTTGGGTCATTGTTGATAGATTGACCAAGTCAGCACACTTCATTCCAGTATCTGTCTCTTACTCATCAGAGAGGCTAGCGGAGATTTACATCTGGGAGATTATTCGTCTTCATGGGGTGCCGGTGTCTATTATCTCAGATCGGGGTACGCAGTTTACCTCGCATTTCTGGAGAGCGGTCCAGCAGGAGTTAGGCACCCTGGTTCAGTTGAGTACAGCTTTCCATGCTCAAATGGACGGTCAGTTCAAGAGGACTATTCAGATCCTAGAGGACATGCTCCGGGCCTGTGTCATTGATTTTGCTGGCTCGTGGGACCCGTTTCTGCCATTAGTAGAGCTCTCCTACAACAACAGCTACTAGTCTAGCATTCATATGGCCCCGTATGAGGCGTTGTATGGTAGGTGATGCCGGTCTCCAGTCGGATGGTTTGAGCCGGGAGAGGCTCGGTTGTTGGGTACAGACTTAGTTCAGGAGGCCTTGGACAAGGTCAAGACTATCCAAGAGAGATTGCGTCCAGCCCAGTCTAGACAGAAGACTTATGCGGATCGTAAGGTTCAAGATGTAGATTTCATGCTTGGTGAGCGGGTATTGCTCCGAGTATCACCTATGAAGGGCGTGATAAGGTTCGGGAAGAAGGGCAAACTCAGCCCTAGGTATATTGGTCCATTTGAGATTCTGGACCGAGTGGGAGAGGTGGCTTACAGACTAGCTCTGCCACCTATCTTATCAGCCGTGCATCCAATTTTTCATGTATCTATGCTTCGGAGGTACCACGGCGATCCCACACATGTGTTAGACTTTAGTACTGTCTAATTGGACAATGATTTATCCTACGAGGAGGAGCCAGTGGCCATTATAGACCGGAAGGTTCGACAGTTGAGGTCAAAGAGTTTCCCTTCTGTGCATGTTCAGTGGAGAGGTCAACCTCCTAAGGCATCGACCTGGGAGTCCGAGTCTGATATACGGAGCCGTTACCCCCATTTGTTCCCCGACTTAGGTACTTCCTTCTCTTGTCCGTTCGAGGACGAACGGATGTTTTAGAGGTGGAGGATGTGACGACCCAAAGGGTCATCACCTGTTTTCCTCACTTGTTTCGCGCTTCTGAGGCCTTGAAAACCTCATTTTATGTTGCCTCGATTTACGTGCATAATCCGGGCATGTAGCCGGAAAGATTTTGTGATAGAATATGTGAATTCTATGAAATATTTGAAGAAAAGTGATATTATTATTCATATGGTTGACTTCAGTCAACATTTTTGGTAAACGGACCCGGACCCAATATTGGACGGTCCTGGAAGGTCCGTAGGAAAATATGGGACTCGGGCATGTGTCCGGAGTCGAATTCTGAGGCCTAGAGCCCAAGATATGAATTTTTCTGTTAAATTGTTTTTGCTGAAATTATTAAATGAGAATGGATTAAACGACCATGGTATCGGGCTCGTATTTTGGTTTCGATGCCCGGTACAAGTCTTAAATATTATATAAGTGCTTTCTGCAAAGTTTGGTGACATTTGGATGTCATTTGATGTGTTTTGAACCTTGAGTTTCAAATTTGAAAGTTATGAAGTTAAAACAAAGATAATCATGAACTTGAGGCGTGATTTGATGAAAACGATGTTATATTGGCGATTTGATCGCACGAGCAAGTTTGTAATATATTTTTGAAGTTGTGTGCATGTTTGGTTTGGAGCCCGAGGGCTCGGGTAAAGATTTGATGGGCCGTTGGGGCATATTCTGAAAAATCACACAGCTGGTATTTTCCCCCCAGCTGATATCTTCGCAATTGCAAAGGTATCAGATTTAGCCTTGGTTCGCAAATGCGAACCAATCTTCGCAAATGCGAAGATGGAAGAATAAGGCAGGGTTCGTAAATGTGAACATTATATCGCAAATGCGATGATGCCCGGGAAACTCTTGAGTTCGCAAATGCGAACTATATATCGCAAATGTGAGGCTGTCAGGGAAGGCACAGGTTCGCAAATGCGAACCATTTTCTCGCAAATGCGACACCCACAGTCAGGACCTGCTATGTTCGCAGTTGCAAACAAACGTTCGCAATTGCGAACAAACGTTCGTAATTCCCATAACCGCAGCTGTGCAATTTGATACTTAAACGAATTTTACACCTCTTTTCTTCATTCCCAACACACCACACACGATTCTCCAAGAGCAAAATCACTCCAAAACACTTGTAAGTCACTTTTTACTTAATTCTTTCGATTCCTAACATCATTAAACATGTTTTTCAAGAGAAATCAAAGGTTTTCATGGTAGAAATTCTTGTTTTTAGGTAGAACCTAGGTTTTTGATGAATTGGGGAATTGGACCTCGATTTGAGGTCTGATTTTGAAACAAATCATATATTTGAACTCGTGAGGGAATGTATAACCAAATTTCGGTCCAAACCCTGAGTTTCGACCACGTGGGGCCAGGGGCGTTTTGGGAAGTTTTAGGGTAAACTTTGAGAAAACCATTTCTAGGCATCCAAACCAAGTTATATAGTATTTATTAATGAAATTGAATCAATTCTGATTAGATTTGAGCAAGTTGAAAGCTGAAATTCGAGGTAAAGCTATAGTTGAAGGATAAATTGGACTTCAAGGCTAGAGGTAACTGTTTCATCTATCCTAGCTTGAGGGAATAGGATTTATGTGCTAATTGCTTTGTGATCGAGTGCGGTGTATGGGCTGTGGTGACGACCATCCATACACTGGCGTCTAGCATGACCGTGAGTCGTTTGTTGATATCTATTGTGGAATGTTTTTAAGATGAAATCTTGAACCCTTGCCGGGTTGTGAAGTTGATTATTGTTTTCCCTTGCCGGGACCTTGTTGTGAGGATTAATGTGTCCCTTGCCGGGACGGTTCATGATTATTTTTTTTCATTCTTTTTCCCTTAACTGTGATTGTTATGTGGGTGAGGAAGAGTGATAATGCACGAAGGGTGATGTCGAGCCTTGTCTTATTGATTATGCATGAAGGATCATGTCTTGCCTTGTTTTATTGATTATGCACGAAGGGTAATGCCGTGCCTTATTATCGATTATGCACGAAGGATCATGTTGTGCCTTATTATATTTATTATGCACGAAGGAACATTCTGTGCCGTTGTTATTTGAACCATGCACGAAGGATCATGATGTGCCATGGATGTGAGGATGAGAGTAAAATCACGAAGGGTGATGTCGTGCAACTATTTGATATTCTTTGTTTTGATATTAACTGTTTCCATTATACTCTAACTTTCATTACTGATTTAATAGATGTTGTTGATTGTTGTGTTTTCCCCTATTATGATACTCCTTGTTTAATTTGTTACTTGGTATTTCTTATTATCTTGTGATGTACATATATAGAACTGCACATGTTTATGTGAGTGTCTGGTCCTAGGCTTGTCACTACTTCGCCGGGATAGGCCAGGCACTTGCCAACACATGGGGTCGGATTATGCTGATACTGCACTTCTGTGCGTTTTTGCACATGTCCAGGTTTTGAGCAGGAGCAGCAGCATCAGTAGAGTATTCGTGGAAGTTAAGCATCCCGAGACTGAGGTATCTTGCAGGCGTCCGCAGGCCCGGCGTCACTTCTATTTACTTATAATATTTGTTGTCGTCGCAGTGTTCCGAGACAGACAGATATTTATCATTTTCTTTCAGACCATTATGTATAGTATTCATTAGTAGTTCGTGAGTTGGTGACTTCACGTCTTAGGTAGAGGATTTCATCAGTGTTTTACCTTAGAATTATTTATATCTATTTTGAGAGTCTTCCGCATTCATTAAATTGAATAATTATTTCTCTTTCTATTAAGTATGAGTATAAAAATAATGATATGAATAGGATAATGTTGAATGAATTGGCTTGCCTAGCTACCACGAGTAGGCGCTATCACGACCCCGATGACGGAGGAAAATCCGGGTCGTGACACATATACTATCAAATTTTGATTGAGAGTAATGTCATATGTTCATACTAGGTCCATACGCTTCGGGCTACGACAACCACATAAGTCCATTTCACTAATACAGTTGTAGTCATACGACCTTCTGTTTATATATCATGGTCGTTATTTAGTAATTGACCGTCTAAGAATATAATTTCATTCATATACTAGGGCCAAATGCATCGGCCTATAGCAACCGTATAGGCTCATTTCCTAATATGATTACCTATGCATATACTATCAAAATTTGATTAGGAGTAATGTCATACGTTCATACTAGGGCCATACGCATCGACCTACGACAACCACATAAGTCTATTTGACTAATACAGTAGTAGTCATAGGACCTTTCGTATATATATCGTGGTTGTTATTTAGTAATTGACCATCTATGAATATTATTTCATTCATATACTAGGGCCATATGCATCGGCCTATAGCAACCGTATAGGCCCGTTTACTAATATGATTACATATGCATATACTATAAAAATTTTATTAGGAGTAATGTCATACATTCATACTAAGGTCATACGCATCGGCCTACGCAACCAGATAAGTCCATTTGACTAATATTGTTGTAGTCATAGGACCTTCCATTTATATATCGTGGTTGTTATTTAGTAATTGACCGTCTATGAATATAATTTCATTCATATACTAGGGCCATACGCATCAGCCTATAGCAACCGTATAGGCCCGCTTACTAATATGATTACCTATGCGTATACTATCAAATTTGATTGGGAGTAATGTCATACATTCATACTAGGTCCAAACGATTCGGCCAACGACAACCACATAAGTCCATTTGACTAATACGGTAGTAGTCATAGGACCTTCTGTTTATATATCGTGGTCGTTATTTAGTAATTGACCGTCTATAAATATAATTTCATTCATATACTAGGGCCATATGCATCGGCCTATAGCAACCGTATAGGCCCATTTACTAATATGATTACCTATGCATATACTATAAAAAATTTATTGGAAGTAATGTCATTCATTCATACTAGGGCCATACGTGTCAGCCTACGACAACCACATAAGTCTATTTGACTAATACGGTTGTAGTCATAGGACCTTCTGTTTATATATCGTGGTTGAAATTTAGTAATTGACCGTCTATGAATATTATTTCATTCATATACTATGGCCATACGCATCGGCCTATAGCAACCATATAGGCTCGTTTACTAATATGATTACCTATGCATATACTATCAAAATTTGATTGGGAGTAATGTCATACGTTCATACTAGGGCCATACGCATCGGCCCACGACAACCACATAAGTCTATTTGACTTATAAGGTAGTAGTCATAGGACCTTTCGTTTATATATCTTGGGTTTTATTTAGTAATTGACCGTTATGAGTATAATTTCGTTCATTTACTAGGTCCAACAAATCGGCCAATAGCAACCATATAGGCCCGTTTCTATGCATATACTATTAAAATTTGATTGGGAGTAATGCCATACGTTCATACTAGGGCCATACGCTTCGGCCTACGACAACCACATAAGTCCATTTGACTTATACGGTTGTAGTCGTTGGACCTTCCGTTTATATATCGTGGTTGTTATTTAGTAATTTACCGTCAATGAATATAATTTCATTCATATACTAAGTCTATATGCATCGGCCTATAGCAACCGTATAGGCCCGTTTACTAATATGATTACCTATGCATATACTATAAAAATTTGATTGGGAGTAATGTCATACGTTCATACTAGGGACACATCGGCCTATAGAAACCGTATAGACCCGTCTACTAATATGATTATCTATGCATATACTATCAAAATTTGATTGGGAGTAATGTCATACGTTCATACTAGGGTCATACGCATCGGTCTACGACAACCACATAAGTCCATTTGACTAATATGGTTATAGACATAGGACCTTCCGTTAATATATCGTGGTTTTTATTTAGTAATTGACCGTCAATGAATATAATTTCATTCATATACTAGGGTCATACGCATCGGCCTATAGCAACCGTATAGGCCCATTTACTAATATGATTACATATGCATATACTATCAAAATTTGATTGAAAGTAATGTCATACATTCATACTAATGTCATACGCATCGTCCTACACAACCACATAAGTCCACTTTACTAATACGGTTGTAGTCATAGAACCTTCTGTTTATATATCGTGGTTGTTATTTAGTAATTGACCGTCAATGAATATAATTTCATTCATATACTAGGGCCATACGCATCGGCCTATAGCAACCGTATAGGCCCGTTTACTAATATGATTACCTATGCATATACTATCAAATTTTGATTGAGAGTAATGCCATACGTTCATACTAGGTCCATACGCTTCGGCCTACGACAACCACATAAGTCCATTTGACTAATACGGTTGTAGGCGGGACCTGCTATGTTCGCAATTGGGAACAAACGTTCGCAATTCCCATAACCGCAGTTGTGCAATCTAATACTTAAACGAATTTTACACCTCTTTTCTTCATTCCCAACACACCACACACGATTCTCCAAGAGAAAAATCACTCCAAAACACTTGTAAGTCACTTTTTACTTAATTCTTTCGATTCCTAACATCATTAAACATGTTTTTCAAGAGAAATCAAAGGTTTCATGGTAGAAATTCTTGCTTTTGGGTAGAACCTAGGTTTTTCATGAATTGGGGAATTGGACCTCGATTTGAGGTCCGATTTTGAAACAAATCATATATTTGAACTCGTGAGGGAATGGGTAACCAGATTTCGGTCCGAATCCCGAGTTTCGACCACGTGGGGCCAGGTGCGTTTTGGGAAATTTTGGGGTAAACTTTGAGAAAACCATTTCTAAGCATCCAAACCAAGTTATATAGTATTTATTAATGAAATTGAATCAATTGTCATTAGATTTGAACAAATTGAAAGCTGAAATTCGAGGTAAAGCTATAGTTGAAGGATAAATTGGACTTCAAGGCTAGAGGTAAGTGTTTGATCTATCCTAGCTTGAGGGAATAGGATTTATGTGCTAATTGCTTTGTGATCGAGTGCGGTGTATGGTCTGTGGTGACGAGCATCCATACACTGGTGTCTAGCATGACCGTGAGTCGTTTGTTGAAATCTATTGTGGGATGTTTTTAATATGAAATCTTGAACCCTTGCCGGGTTGTGAAGTTGATTATTGTTTTCCCTTGCCAGGACCTTGTTGTGATGATTAATGTGTCACTTGCCGGGACGGTTCATGATTACTATTTTTCATTCTTTTGCCCTTAACTGTGATTGTTATGTGGGTGAGGAAGAGTGGTAATGCACGAAGGGTGATGTCGTGCCTTGTTTCATTGATTATGCACGAAGGATCATGTCGTGCCTTGTTTTATTGATTATGCACGAAGGGTAATGCCGTGCCTTATTATTGATTATGCACGAAGGATCATGTCGTGCCTTGTAATATTTATTATGCACGAAGGAACATTCCGTGCCGTTGTTATTTGAACCATGCACGAAGGATCATGCTGTGCCATGGATGTGAGGATTAGAGTAAAAGCACGAAGGGTGATGTCGTGCAACTATTTGATATTCTTTGTTTTGATATTAACTGTTTCCATTCTACTCTGACTTTCACTACTGATTTAATAGATGTTGCTGATTGTTGTGTTTTCCCCTATTATGATACTCCTTGTTTAATTTGTTACTTGGTATTTCTTGTTATCTTGTGATGTACATATATAGAACTGCACAGGTTTATGTGAGTGTCTGGTCCTAGGCTTGTCACTACTTCGTCGGGATAGGCCAGGCACTTACCAGCACATGGGGTCGAATTGTGCTGATACTGCACTTCTGTGCGTTTTTGCACAGGTCCAGGTTTTGAGCAGGAGAAGCAGCAACAGTAGAGTATTCGTGGAAGTTGAGCATCCCGAGACTGAGGTAGCTTGCAGGCGTCCGCAGGCCCGGCGTCTCTTCTATTTACTTATAATATTTGTTGTCGTCTCATTGTTCCGAGACTGACAGATATTTATCATTTTCTTTCAGACCATTATGTGTAGTATTCATTAGTAGTTCGTGAGTTGGTGACTCGACGTCTTGGGTAGAGGATTTCATCAGTGTTTTACCTTAGTATTATTTATATCTATTTTGAGAGTCTTCCGCATTTATTAAATTAAATAATTATTTCCCTTGCTATTAAGTATGAGTATAAAAATAATGATATGAACAGGATAATGTTGAATGAATTGCCTTGCCTAACTACCACGAGTAGGCGCCATCACGACCCCGATGACGGTGGAAAATCCGGGTCGTGACACATATACTATCAAATTTTGATTGAGAGTAATGTCATACGTTCATACTAGGTCCATACGCTTCGGCCTACGACAACCACATAAGTCCATTTGACTAATACAGTTGTAGTCATAGGACCTTCTGTTTATATATCATGGTCGTTATTTAGTAATTGACCGTCTATGAATATAATTTCATTCATATACTAGGGCCATACGCATCGGCCTATAGCAAACGTATAGGCTCATTTCCTAATATGATTACCTATGCATATACTATCAAAATTTGATTAGGAGTAATGTCATACGTTCATACTAGGGCCATACGCATCGGCCTACGACAACCACATAAGTCTATTTGACTAATACAGTAGTAGTCATAGGACCTTCCGTTTATATATCGTGGTTGTTATTTAGTAATTGACCATCTATGAATATTATTTCATTCATATACTAGGGCCATACGCATCGGCCTATAGCAACCGTATAGGCCCGTTTACTAATATGATTACCTATGCATATACTATAAAAGTTTTATTAGGAGTAATGTCATACATTCATACTAAGGTCACACGCATCGGCCTACGCAACCACATAAGTCCATTTGACTAATACTGTTGTAGTCATAGGACCTTCCATTTATATATCGTGATTGTAATTTAGTAATTGACCGTCTAAGAATATAATTTCATTCGTATACTAGGGCCATACTCATCGGCCTATAGCAACCGTATAGGCCCGTTTACTAATGTGATTACCTATGCAAATACTATCAAAATTTGATTGGGAGTAATGTCATACATTCATACTAGGTCCATACGCTTCGGCCAACGACAACCACTTAAGTCCATTTGACTAATACGGTAGTAGTCATAGGACCTTCTGTTTATATATCGTGGCCGTTTTTAGTAATTGACCGTCTATGAATATAATTTCATTCATATACTAGGGCCATACGCATCGGCCTATAGCAATCGCATAGGCCCGTTTACTAATATGATTAACTATGCATATACTATAAAAAATTTATTGGAAGTAATGTCATTCATTCATACTAGGGCCATACATGTCGTCCTACGACAACCACATAAGTCTATTTGACTAATACGGTTGTAGTCATAGGACCTTTTGTTTATATATCGTGGTTGTTATTTAGTAATTGACCGTCTATGAATATTATTTCATTCATATACTAGGGCCATACGCATCGGCCTATAGCAACCATATAGGCCTGTTTACTAATATGATTACCTATGAATATACTATAAAAATTTGATTGGGAGTAATGTCATACGTTCATACTAGGGCCATACGCATCGGCCCACGACAACCACATAAGTCTATTTGACTAATAAGGTAGTAGTCATAGGACCTTCCGTTTATATATCTTGGGTTTTATTTAGTAATTGACCGTTATGAATATAATTTCATTCATATACTAGGGACAACAAATCGGCCTATAGCAACCGTATAGGCCTGTTCCTATGCATATACTATCAAAATTTGATTGGGAGTAATGTCATACGTTTATACTAGGGCCATACGCTTCGGCCTACGACAACCACATAAGTCCATTTGACTCATATGGTTGTAGTCGTTGGACCTTCCGTTTATATATCGTGGTTGTTATTTAGTAATTTACCATCAATGAATATAATTTCATTCATATACTAGGGCCATACGCATCGGCCTATTGCAACCGTATAGGCCCATTTACTAATATGATTACCTATGCATATATTATAAAAATTTGATTGGGAGTAATGTCATACGTTCATACTAGGGACGCATTGGCCTATAGAAACCGTATAGACCCGTCTACTAATATGATTATCTATGCATATACTATCAAAATTTGATCCTATGACTACAACCGTATTAGTCAAATGGACATATGTGGTTGTCTTAGGCCGAAGCGTATGGACCTAGTATGAACGTATGACATTACTCTCAATCAAAATTTGATAGTATATGCATAGGTAATCATATTAGTAAACGGGCCTATATAGTTGTTATAGGCCGATGTGTATGGCCCTAGAATACGAATGAAATTATATTCATTGACGGTCAATTACGAAATAACAACCACGATATATAAACGGAAGGTCATATGACTACAACCGTATTAGTAAAGTGGACTTATGTGGTTGCGTAGGACGATGCGTATGACATTAGTATGAACGTATGACATTACTCTCAATCAAATTCTGATAGTATATGCATAGGTAATCATATTAGTAAAGGGGCTTATACGGTTGCTATAGGCCGATGCGTATGACCCTAGTATATGAATGAAATTATATTCATTGACGGTCAATTACTAAATAAAAACCACGATATATTAACGGAAGGTCTTGTGTCTATAACCGTATTAGTCGAGTTGACTTATGTGGACCCTAGTATGAACGTATGACATTACTCTTTTGTTTATATATCATGGTTGTTATTTAGTAATTGACCGTCTATGAATATAATTTCATTCATATACTAGGGCCATACGCATCGGCCTATGGAGACCATATAGGCCCGTTTACTAATATGATTACCTATGCATATACTATCAAAATTAGATTGGCAATAATGTCCTACGTTCATGATAGGGTCATACGCATCGGCCTACGACAACCACATAAGTCCATTTGACTAATACAGTTGTAGACATAGGACCTTCCGTTTATATATCGTGGTTGTTATTTAGTAATTAACTGTCACGGCCCTAGTTCACCAATCGTGAACCTTTCATGACGGCACCTAGTCTGCGCGACTAGGTAAGCCTAACACAATGCGGAATATACAACTTTTATGAACAACAATTAAAATAACAGCACAATGACATAGGCAAATGTAATAGGTGTCGCTCGGTACTTACACTTTACCAAAATACCAGAATATATACCACCAAGACCCGAAAACTCACGGGAAAACACAGGCTATGAGAGTATAACTATGGCTCTATACACCAAGAATATGTATACAACCGAAATAAAAGAAATAACTGGCATCACTAGGGAAGAACAGAAGAAGATCCTCCAGATTTGCGGACGTAGCAGATGCATACCTCGAGTCTCCTGAAAATACTCCTAGATCACCTGTGGTGCGTCTG
Organism: Nicotiana noctiflora; assembly: GCA_032618575.1. Lineage (NCBI taxonomy): Eukaryota > Viridiplantae > Streptophyta > Magnoliopsida > Solanales > Solanaceae > Nicotiana > Nicotiana noctiflora. The sequence continues at coordinate 202,638 of JASVEL010013104.1, forward strand.
ATCAGATGGACCTGGATCTGCACAACAAAAGTGTTCAGAAGAGTAGCATGAGTATACCACGGCGGTACTCAGTAAGTGCCAAGCCTAACCTCGACGGAGTAGTGACGAGGAAAGTCAGGGGCCCTATCGAGAATAATAGAATAAATGATAATAATATCGAATAGTGCAAGGTAGGAGTAAATCTGAAATAACAGCAAAGCGAGATAAAAACTACAAGTCATCTACAGCTAACCCAGCAAAGATATAACAACACAACAAGTACAAATCAATAACTCAGGACCTCCGAGAACTGAACCCGCACTCCATTCATACTCAGCAGCTCAGGATCTCCTGGAACCGAACCCACAGTCCATATATCAATATCATAGAATCTCCGAGAATTGAACCCACAGTCCTATATATCAGTATCACAGGATCTCTGGGAATAAAAAGCCGCAGTCCTTTATATTAGTATCACATGATCTTCGGGAATTGAACCCGCAGTCCTTTACCTCAGTAGCACCGGATCTCCGGGAATCGAACCCGCAGTCCACAAAACACAAATGCAATCAAATAAGAGAAAACACACAGAGGTATGAAGTACACTGCTAAAATTGACAACTAAATCCATTCTCGACATGTTCCAGGGAATTCAATTAAGACAAGTTGGCATTTAGACAGTTAATCCTATCTAATCATGCTTCCCTAGCTAACACAGGATAATTCTTGCAATCAAACCAATCAAATAACAGAGATAACACTGATTGAGCAATTCAAGTAAAGTGGTTTTTCAACAATTTGCGCAAGTACACGCCCGTCACCTCGTGTACAAGGCATTAAAATCAACACATATATATCCTAGGGGAGAAAATCCCCCACACAAGGTTTGACAAGTCACTTACCTCAATCCTGGTACAAAACCGCTAAGAAATACTCCCTTGCCACGAGTATCCGACTCCGAGTGGCCCAAATCTATTCAAACCAATTACATAGTGTAAATAACATCGCAAGTAACTAATTACACTGATAAAATTAAAGCTACGGCGCGAAAAATGGGTGAATTGACCAAAATACCCCTCAAGCCATCGGCTCGGAATCGAAATATTTTTACGTTTTCATAACCCTCGTACTCTCACTGGTCTAGCCAAATAAAATTTATCGAAATCGAAGTTCGTTTGCCCCTCCAAATCATCAAGGTTTGTTCTAAGAAACTTACCCCAATTTACACCCCAAATCCGAAATTAAAGGAAGAATTTGTGTTTAGATTAGTGAATAATGATCACAAGGGAGTAAGAATCGTTACCCAACAATTGTCTCTGAAAATCACTCGAAAAATCATTCAAAACCGAGCTCCCTAGCTTGAGTTTTTGCAAAAATGGTGAAACCCTCACGGATTAAATTATTATACTATTTCGGTCTGCCAAGTGAAATGCTCTATGCGATTGCATGACCCTTATTGCGATCGCATAGAACAACTTTTCTGCCTCAAATTTTTACCTTATATGATCGCACACACTACATTACGCTTGCATTGCTTAACAAAACAGCCTTATGTGATCGCACTCCCAACTCCGCGATCGCATAGAACAAAATATAGGATGTGGGACCTCTAACCTTTCCAGTATGCGATCCCATAGACCAATTAACCACGACTATGTGATCGCATAGCCCTTTTCGTGATCGCATAGAACAAATTTTGAGCCTCCTCCCAAGACTTCTATGCAATCGCATCACCCTATTGCGATCTCATATAGCAATCGTCTGCAACACTCATGACAACAAATCTGACCTGTTTCATCAACTCAAAATGGTCCGTTTGACCCCCGAAAATACCCCCGAGGCCCCCGAGACCTCAATAAAAACCACCAACCTACTCCAAATCACGATACGAACTTGTTCCAATCATAAAAACATATCATTAAACACAAAAATCATCAAATTATGGCGGATTCAAGCATAAGTTTCAACCAAAACTTTTGAACCTACATACTATCAAAAACCCGACCAAACGATGTCCGAATGACCTGAAAATTTGCAGGCATATCCAAAATCACCTAACGAAGCTACTTCAACTGTCAGAATTCTATTTCGACTCCCGAATCAAAATCTCGCCTATCGACCATCTTTTCAAAAATTCCAAACTTTGGCATTTCAAGCATAAATGAGTTATGGAGCTCCAAAATATATTTTGAACACGCTCCCAGCCCCGAAATCACCTAACGGAGCTAACGAAAAGATCAGATTTCCATTCTGAGGTCGTCTTAATAGTATTCTGAATACGGGCCATTTTTCAACTATAAAGCTCTCATTTAGGGACTAAGTGTCCCCAAACATTCCAAATTCTAGAACCGAACATCCCGGCAAACCACAATAGCAGAAATGAACTTAGGGGAAGCAGTTAATTGGGGATCGGGGCGTAAATTTCAAAAATGACCGGCCGGGTCATTATATCTTCCCACACTTAATAATTCGTTCGTCCTCAAACGAGCATAGAAAACATACCTGAAGTAGTGAAGAGATGAGGGTACTGGCTGCGCATATCCTGCTCGGTCTCCCAAGTCGCCTCCTCGGCTGGCTGACCCCGCTATTGGACCTTCACCGAAGCGATGTTCTTTGACCTCTACTTTCTAATTTGCTTGCCCAAAATGGCCATCGGCTCCTCAACATAGGATAGATCTTTGTCCAGGGTGAACTGAACTGAAATCCAACACGTGCGACGGGTCACCATGGTATCTCCAGAGCATAGAGACATGAAATACTGGATGGACTCCGACTAGGCTGGGAGGTAAGGCCAGCTCATAAGCAACCTCCCCAGCACGCCTCAAAATCACAAAAGGCCCAATAAATCTCGAACTCAGCTTCCCTTTCTTCCCAAATCTCATGACGTCCTTCATGGGCGAGACCCGAAGTAGAACCCGCTCACCAACCATAAATGCCACATTGCGAACCTTCTTGTCCGCAAAACTCTTCTGTCTGGACTGGGCTACATGGAGTTTATCCTGAATCACCTTGACCTTGTCCATTGCATCCTGGACCATCTTAGTATATAGCAACCTGGCCTCGCCCGGCTCAAACCAACCCACTTGGGACCTGCACCTCCTACCATATAGGGCCTCATTCGGCGCCATCTGAATGCTTGACTGATAGCTGTTGTTATAAGAAAACTCCGCCAGTGGCAGGAAATGTTCCTATGAACCTCCAAACTCAATCACGCATGCACAGAGCATATCCTCCAAAATATAAATAGTGCACTCAGACTGGCCATCCGTCTATGGGTGAAATGCTGTGCTCAGCTCCACCCAAGCACCTAACTCGTGCTGCACGGCCCTCCAGAACCGTGAAGTAAACTGAGTGCCTCTGTCTGAAATGATGGAAATTGGAATACCATGCAACCGGACTATCTCCCTGATATAGATCTCTGCCAACCGCTCCGATGAGTAAGTAGTGCACATAGGTATGAAATGGGCAGTCTTGGTCAGCCGATCCACAATGACCCAAATAGAGTCAAACTTCCTCACAGTCCATGGAAGTCCAGATACGAAGTCCATAGTGATACGCTCCCACTTCCACTCTGGGATCTCAATCTGCTGCAATAACCCACCCGGACGTTGATGCTCATACTTCACCTGCTGGCAGTTTAGGCACCTACAAACATAGTCAACTATATCCTTCTTCATCCGCCTCCACCAATAGTGTTGCCTCAAGTCTTGATACATCTTCGCGGCACCCGGGTGGATGGAATACCGCGAGCTATGGGCCTCAGCTAGAATCAACTATCGAAGATCATCTACATTGGGCACACAAATACGCCCCTACATCCTCATCACTCTGTCATCCCCGATGATAACATCTCGGGCATCACCACGCCGAACCTTGTCTTGAAGATCAAGTAAATAAGGGTCATCAAACTATCGCTCTCTGATGCGATCAAATAGAGAAGACCAAGAAACCACACAGGCCAGAATGTGGCTGGGCTCCGAAAGATCCAATCTAACAAATTGTTTGGCTAAAGCCTGACATAGGTCTCTCCGAAGCTGGTAGATATGACAAACTCCCCTAGCTCTCCGCCCGACGACTCAAGGCATTGGAAACCATATTGGCCTTGTCAGGGTGATATATAATAGTAATATCATAGTCTTTTAACAACTCCAACCATCTCCTCTGACGCATGTTCAGGTCCTTCTGCTTAAGCAAGTGCTGCAAACTCCGAATGATCAGTGTAAATCTCACAAGGAACCCTATACAAATAATGACACCAAATCTTCAAGGTGTGAATAATAGCAGCTAGATCAAGATCGTGGATAGGGTAGTTCTTTTTATGCACCTTCAGCTGTCGGGCCGCTAGGAAATCACCCTACCGTCCTGTATCAACACTGCTCCGAGTCCAACCGTGAGGCATTACAATAAACTGTATAGGACCCTGAATCTGTTGGCAACATCAAGATAGGGGCCAATGTCAAAGCTGTCTTGAGCTTTTGAAAGCTCGCCTCACACTCCTCAGTCCACTGAAAAGGGACACCATTTTGGGTCAATCTGGTCATAGGTGCTGCGATCGAAGAGAACCCCTCAACAAAGCGACGATAATAACCCGCCAAACCAAGAAAACTACGAATTTTAGTAGCTGAGGAGGGCCTGGGCCAACCCTGCACGCCCTCCACCTTCGTCAGATCCACTCTAATACCCTCGCTCGACAGCATGTGACCTAGAAATGCCACTGAACTAACCCAAAACTCACATTTAGAGAGCTTTGCATAAAATTGCTTCTCCCTTAGAGTCTGAAGCACTATCCTCAGGTGCTGCTCATGCTCTCCCCAACTCTGGGAATATACCAAAATATCATCAATGAAAATAATCACGAACGAGTCAAGATATGGCTTGAATACACTGTGCATCAAATGCATGAAAGCTGCTGGGGCATTAGTCAGCCCGAAAGACATAACGAGGAACTTGTAGTGACCATACAGAGTCCTGAAGGCAGTCTTCGGGATATCTGGCTCCCGAATCTTCAGCTGATGATAACCAGAGCGTAAATCAATCTTGGAGAACACATGTGTGCCTTGTAGCTGATCAAATAAGTTATCAATATGTGGCTAAGGATGCCGGTTCTTCACTGTAACTTTGTTCAACTGGCGATGGTCAATGCACATACGCATAGAATCGTCCTTCTTCTTCACAAACAATACAGGAGCACCCCAAGGCGAAACACTAGATCGAATGAAACCCTTACCCAACAACTCCTATAATTGATCCTTCAACTCCTTCAACTCAGGAGGAGCCATGCGGTACGCAGGAATAGAAATGGGCTGAGTGCCCAGGAATAAGTCAATACCAAAGTTGATATCTCTATCGGGCGGCATGCCTACGAGATCAGCTGAAACACATCAGAGAAATCTCGTACCACTGGGAGTGAATCTGTAAGGCCCCGTAAAAAATTTTGTGCATAAAACCTAGTAGATGTGGTGTCATGGGCCGAATAATGTGTTAGGAATGCGTAGAATTCTTCGCGGCGAGCAAGCTCGCCGCGGTTCGGACCCTTGGTAGTGATTTAAGTGTCAAAAATGTAGAGAATAAAGTTTTCCAGAAAAGTGTCAAATATGCGGTCAAGAATGCGACCGCAAACCTGTTATGCGGACCGCATTCTTGCCGCAAAGCTTAACAGAAGCCTCCCAAAAATCATGTTGAAAATACGGTCGATATGCGATCGCATAGTGAATCTGCGGTGCACTTTGCGACCGCAGATCAAGAATACGGACCGCATATTGGTCGCATTCTGTAATAGAACTTGTGTCATTTTGAGGCCATTCTGCGGTCACTATGCGGACCGCATGTTGATTCTGCGGTCGCAAAGTGCACCGCATAATTGACCCGGTCCAGATTTTTGTAACATTTTGACCCGATCTCTTCTTTAATATAACACCTTTCACCCTCATTTTCTCATATCATCTTACCAAAAATTAGAGAGAGACGAGAGGGTTTTTAGAGAGAGAAATCTTTCATCTTCAAAGATTGTTCCAACCATCTTAGTTCAAAGGATTCTAGGGCAAAGATTCAACTTCCCCAAATCTTTTCAAGGTAAAAACCCTAACTATTTTCTTTGATTTTCAGTTTTAAATAGGGTAAATAGAGGTTTGCATATAATAGCTTTTGAAAATAGAATTTTTACACTCATGCATGATTATTTAACTTGATTTCTAGTAAAAAGAAGTGAGTAGAAGTAAGAGTCTTCAAGAACAAGGTTGGCAAGAGTAGGATATCTTGGGTAAGCATAAAGTAGGAAGAAAAATCATCACCGGGTATGTATGGCTAATTTTGATTCTTGTGAAATCGCCTATATGTGTGAAATTTGTTTGGTTAGTGTTAATTTGACAAATTGTGTGAAATTCTCAAAGTTGTTGTTGAAATATGAGTGATGTGGTATAGAATATGAACCGAAAATTAAATGAGAGTCGAAATGGGTAAAGAATTGTGAATAATGATTATGATGGCCTATATGGCACCTTGTGTAAAACAAACGAAACGCTTGAGAATTTGTTTATTGTGGAAAGAGATGAAACACTTGAATTGTGAAAATATTGTAACATGGTTGTGATATTGATTTGAAAAATAATTGAGAACATGAAACAATGTGCAAGTTGCTTATTTGAACTTGTTGAAATTGTGTGTAGTACCTTATCTCTGCTGTTTGAAATTGTTGTGTTTTAAACTGTAAGGCGGGGTCGTGTTGCGCGCCGCAACGTGAGGAAATAAGGTGTGGGTTGGGGTGATAAGGGTGGCCGAGGTAATAAGGGTGGTCAGGGGCAATAAGGATGGAAAGTGATCGAAATCGCTATTGAAAATTGATACAAAAATCAATAATGTGAAATTGTGAAAGGAGACAGCAGGAGAGTTTGCAACCTGTGGGGCACTGATTGCCCATTTGTTTGACTACTTGTGCTTTACGTGATTGATTGGTTATTGTTAAATTGGTTGATCATAGAAAGTGCTTTGTGTTGAGAATTATTTGAAATGAGGAAAATGTGGAAACAAGGTTGGCTGGCTTAATTAATTGTTGATGTAATTCTATGGCTTGAGTTTACTTGGGACAAAGTTTGTCCATACATGCCAGTACAATTCAAGTGTACTGACGTCCCTTTTGCCGGGGATGCTACATTCGTGTTATGATTGTAGGTGGATCAGTAGCAGTCACTTCAGCTCATCGACAGTAGTATCCTTCTACTTCCACTGCCCGTTTTGGTGAGCCCCTTTTCTTCCTTGGGGCCCTGTGTGGTTCATGCCACTTTTGTTTAGATTTCATTTTGGTTTTGTAAGGTATAGCCGGAGCCTTGTTACCGGCAAGTATTGTATTCCCTTTTTTATATCCTAGAGGCTCTGTAGACATGTAAACTGTGGGACTCCAGTCTTATATATACATTATGTTATGTCGGGCGTTGTAAAAAATGCAAACTTGTTAATGAATCACTCGTATGGTTTTATTTGTTTAATGTGAAATCATTCATGGTTAGTAAGATATTTGGTTAATGAGAAACAATCAACACGGGGGTAACGCGTGGGAATGAAAGGCACCCAGGTCCGCTTGACTGGGGCAACCCGGTCAGGCGCCGGTCATGTTCCCCGATTTGGGGCGTGACAAACTTGGTATCAGAGCCTAAGGTTTTAAAGTGTCCTAGGATGTCTCGGAGCCGTGTGTAGTAGTGCCCTTCTTATAGGTGTGTTGTCGACCACATCAGATAAGTTGGGGGCTACACGGGCATTTAGGAATTTACCTATTTCTTTGTTAATCTATATCGTGCGGTAAAGTGCAATGTGGAAATATCTGTGTCTAATTCGCGCTTTGTTCCCAAATTTTCAGAATATAGCACCTAAGAAGAAGGCTAGACTCGGTCTTAGGGCCAATGCCGGCCCAAGTGCGGCTGTTAATCATGTACCCGATGTCGTGGGAGAGAATGACCCACCAGTCCCGAATTTGCCTGACCCATCTGTTCAAAACCCAAGTGTCCCTATTCCAGCTGCGGCAGAGGATGCCACCATTCCTCCTGCCAGTGTTCCTGACTCAGATACAGTTCCCGCTTCGGGCTCTGGTATCTCTAATGAAGATCTTAGGGGAGCCATTCATATGTTAACACAGTTAGTGGCCGCCCAGGCCCAGAGATCCCATGATGCCCCTGCATCCTCCGGCGGACAGGGAGATTCCTTTGGCTCCAGAGTCCATCAATTCTTGCGATTGGCCCCTCCAGAATTTTCAGGCACCGATCCGGAGGCTGATCCACAGGAATTCCTTGATGAGATATACAAGACCCTCAGAGTGATGAAGGCTACAGATATAGAGGGGGTAGAGTTGGCCTCTTACAGGCTGAAGGGAGCGGCACGTTCATGGTTCGAAATGTGGGAGGATTCCAGTGAGGAAGGGAGCCCTCCGGCCAGATGGGATGAGTTCATGGATGCATTTATAGACCACTTCTTACCTGCTGAGGCAATGGCAGCCCGTGCCACTGAGTTCGAGGTTCTCAAACAGGGCGGTATGAGTGTTTGGGAGTATCACATGGAGTTCGTAAGGTTGTCCAAGTACGCTCCTCATTTAGTGTCGACCATGGATGCCCGGGTTCGACGGTTTGTTCAGGGCCTTAGCCCTTCGGTAGTGAATGAGGCTGCCACAGCAGCTTTGCACTCAGATATGAACTATGGGAGGATCGTGGGGTTTTCTCGGGCCACAGAAGCCAGGAAATTGAAGATTCGTGCAGAAAGAGAAAGTAGCAGCAGGGCCCGGTCAATGGGTCATTCAGGGAGATCACTTCCAAGGAAAGGGTCATCAGGGCCATCCCAGTCATATGCTCGGTCCTCCGCGAGTGCACCGCCATCCGTGCACAGTCATCAGCAGGGCAGTTACTCGAGACCTGGTTCAGACAGCAGGAGGTCTCGTCAGTCTGGTCGTCCTGGGGTGAGATCCCAGCAGCAGGGGAGACCTACATGCCCCAAATGTGGGAGACTTCATACAGAGACTTGCTACCTTGACCTTCCAGTGTGCTTCGGGTGCGGGGTGAGAGGTCACATTCAACGAGACTGTCGTGCACCCCGTCAGGGTATAGGTAGGGGATCTGCTCAGTCATCCGGTTCTTCGGCTGCTACATCATCAGCGCGTACTCCAGCAGCAGCAGGGCGTGGTGCAGCTAGGGGTGGAGCTCGGGGTAGGGGTGGACCTAGCCGATTCTATGCATTGAGTGGCCGCCAAAATGCCGAGGCTTCTCCAGATGTTGTTACAGGTATCATGTCTGTTCAGAACTATTGATTTCTATGCCCTTATTGATCCAGGGTCCTCCTTGTCTTATGTTACTCCATTCATTGCTTCAAGTTTTGGGATAGTACCGAACAGCTTCATGAGCCGTTCTCTGTGTCGACTCCAATCGGTGATTCTATTATAGCCTCACGAGTCTATAGGAATTGTGTTGTTACGGTGGGTGGTCGTGATACCACAGCCGATCTTATTGAGCTTGGGATGGTAGATTTTGATGTAATTATGGGGATGGATTGGCTCTATTCGTGCTTTGCCAAACTTGACTGTCGAACGAGAGTTATGAGGCTCGAGTTCCCTAACGAGCCAATTATTGAATGGAGAGGAAATGGTGTAGTGCCAAGGGGTAGGTTTATTTCCTACCTTAAGGCTTCGAAGATGATTAAGAAAGGGTGTATCTATCACCTGGTTCGGGTAACGAACACCACCTCAGATGTGCCTACCCTCGAGTCCGTGCCAATTGTGAATGAATTTCCTGAAGTGTTTCCAGATGAGCTTCCAGGCATCCCGCCGGATAGGGAGATTGATTTCGGGATCGATGTAATGCCGGATACTCAGCCAATATCCATTCCACCATACAGAATGGCGCCAGCAGAGTTAAGGGAGTTAAAGGAGCAGTCGAGGGATTTATTAGAGAAAGGGTTCATACGACCGAGTGTGTCGCCGTGGGGTGCTCCGGTTCTCTTTGTCAGAAAGAAGGATGGGTCACTTCGAATGTGTATTGATTATCGGCAACTCAACAAAGTCACCATCAAGAATAAATATCCTTTGCCTCGAGTGGATGATCTGTTTGACCAATTGCGGGGAGCGAAGTTCTTCTCAAAGATTGATTTACGGTCTGGGTACCACCAGTTGAAAATCAGGGAGCAGGATATTCCTAAAACCGCCTTCAGAACCTCGTTATGGTCACTTCGAGTTTTTGGTCATGTCTTTTGGGCTAACCAATGCCCCAGCAACTTTCATGGACCTTATGAATCGGGTTTTCAAGCCATTCCTAGATTCCTTTGTAATTGTATTCATTGACGACATCCTCATCTACTCTCGGAGCAGGGAAGATCATGCCATTCACCTCAAAGCAGCATTGCAGACCCTTCATCAGCATGAATTGTAGTCCATAGCCTTTCTAGGGCATGTTATTTCCAGTGAGGGAATTCAGGTGGATCCTCAAAAGATTGCGGCAGTGAAAGATTGGCCTAGACCCACGACCCCGACAGAGATACGTAGCTTCTTGGGTTTGGCAGGGTACTATCGGAGGTTTGTAGAGGGATTCTCAACCCTCGCTTCCCCATTGACAAAGCTGACGCAGAAGGCAGTTAAGTTCTAGTGGTCCGAAGCATGTGAGAAAAGTTTCCAGGAATTGAAGTCAAGATTGACCTCGGCACCAGTATTGGCCTTGCCAGAAGGCACAGAGGGATTTGTGGTTTATTGTGATGCCTCCAGGGTTGGTTTGGGATGTGTATTGATGCAGCACGGGAAAGTCATATCTTACACTTCCAGGCATTTCAAGAATCACGAGAAGAATTATCCGACGCATGATTTGGAGCTTGCAGCTGTTGTGTTTGCTTTGAAAATATGGCAGCACTATGTTTATGGAGTTCATGTAGATGTGTTTTCAGACCACAAGAGCCTCCAGTATTTGTTCAAGCAGAAGGAGCTAAATCCTGAGACAGCGGCGGTGGTTAGAATTGCTCAAGGACTATGATATGAACATATTGTACCATCCAAGAAAGGCAAATGTGGTAGCCGACGCTCTTAGTCGAAAATCCATGGGTAGTTTGGCTCATTTGGATGTAGATCAGAGACCCCTGGCTCGAGAGGTTTACCAATTAGCCAGTTTGGGGGTTCGTATCTCGGCGTCAGACGAGGGGGATATCTTGGTGCATAATGGAGCAGAATCATCATTGGTCGCGGAAATCAAGGAAAAACAGTTCATGGATCCAGCATTGGTTCGGGTAAAGGAAGCAGTCATGAATAACAAGACCTCAGCATTTGTATTCAGCAGCGAAGATGGTGTATTGCGGTGTCAAGATAGGCTATGTTTTCCGGATGTGGACGAGCTTCGGGAAAGGGTAATGGCAGAGGCTCATATTTCCAAGTATTCGGTACACCCAGGTTCCACGAAAATGTATCATGACCTTAAGGAGATTTATTGGTGGAACGGTATGAAAAGGGATGTAGCAAGCTTTGTAGCTAAATGTCCGAACTGTCAACAAGCGAAGGCCGAGCATCAACAGCCCGGTGGATTAACTCAGCTTATAGAAATACCAAGGTGGAAATGGGAGATGATCAATATGGATTTCGTGGTAGGGTTACCTCGCACTCAGTGTAAGTTCTATTCAATATGGGTGATAGTAGATCGACTCACCAAATCAGCCCACTTCCTGCCTGTCAAGTCCACTTATATTGCGGAGCAATATGCAAAATTGTACATCAAGGAGATAGTAAGACTTCATGGCACTCCACTTTC